>OMLF01010215.1:0-19504 GCA_900302615.1 Holocentrus rufus
GTAGAGAAGAGGGGGTGGGGGGTATTTGCTATTTGCTCACTGCTGTGATTTGTTTGTTCAGAAGAGGAGGGGGTTCCACGGGGATTTGAAGGGGGTACGGAGCTAAAACATACTAGGGTTTAATGATCAGCTAATCCCCCCTCCTCTACCGAGAGGGTGGTATATAATACAGGGCAGCCTGCTGCTCTCCCATCATTTTAACAAAGGTAGTCAGCAGGAGAGACAGAGAGGGTTGGGAAAGGAGTGGAGGGAGGGTTACATACAGTGCCGGAAAGTGAAAGCAGTGGAAAAAAAGAACAGTTTTTTAGAAAATTCTTGCTGTTCTGCGATCCAAGACTGGACGAAAGAGCTATGATGAAGCTGTTGTGCCTGTTGCTGCTGCTGGCAAGTCTTGCTGCCGCTCTGCCCACTCTGGAGACCTCTGACAAAGAAGAGTACCCCACCCTATCCTCGACCCAGACACCGAGCCCAACAGAGGCCAAGAACCGCTTTGCCATGCTGGATGACGTCCGCCTGCTGGCAAACGGCCTCCTCCAGCTAGGCCAGAGCCTGCGGGACTTTGTCCACAAGACCAAGGCCCAAATCAACGACATCTTCCAGAAGCTTAATATTTTTGACCGCTCCTTTTACCAGCTCTCAGTGGTCACCTCGGAGATCAAGGAGGAAGAGGAGGAGCTGAAGAAGACCACCAATTTCCTGAAGGCCAACAATGAGGAGATCAGGAACCTGTCACTGGAGATAAACTCCAAGATTAATAGTATCCTGCAGGATCGCAGCCAGCTGCAGAGTAAAGTGGGGAGCCTAGAGGACAGACTGAAGGGGCTCTCACAAAGCATCATCCCTGCCGACCAGCTTAGTGAAATCAGATCACTCAAGGTGAGAAGCAACAAGTGCTGGGGTAATTCCTAAGAGCTCCTCATGTAAGAGTATATTATAGTAGTTCTGATTTTGTGATTTTGCATTAATTATATTTAGGTGAATGGTGAGCTGGAAAACTGTTAATGTACCAAAAGTTTCTTTTATATCCAGTTCAAGAAAAAGGGGGTGGATTTAATAAACTGTGCCGACTCGAATGCCATCCACTTACATCTCTCTTACCACGGCACATTACTTTCATGTGAATACTACTGCTCTTCCCGTGATATTGCCCAAATGTCTGATTATAGGCTTGAGTAGTGAGATGCCTGTACTTGATTATTTGCTTCATTCTTGTGCTACAGCAAGTCTGAAAACTATCTTAAGTGCTAGAAAATGCACCTAGCAAATTTTTCTCAAAATTTGTAAAAATACAATTCTAGCATATGTACCATTTGAGCTAATCAGCAACCCACACTCTGTTGTCTGGTATGATTAACAGTCTCTCCATCTCCTTCTCATTTTGAATAAAATTTGTAAATATGACTCAATGCATAAATTGAAGAAACTGTCTGCAGACTGTCACCTTGTAGCTACTTGTCTGTGCTGAGAGATGTCAGTGCACACTTGTTCTCCAAAAGACTGAAATCCATACATACAGAGGAATAATGGACAACTGTTAAGGTAACACTTTGACCTTTTTTTTTAGGAGGTGATTGAAGCTCAGGAGAGAACCATCTCAGATCTGCTGAAAGCTGTGAGGGAACAGCATGATCAGCTTGACCACCAAAAAATCAAGATTAAAAGCCTGGAGGATAAGGTTCTGCTTATGACACTACCATATGAGCTACGATATTTTACCACAATTACAATAAGTCATCTATGAGAATCAAGTGTGGTACTTAGAACTTTTTAGAACTGACTTCTCCTCTGGAGGTTTGGATGGAGGTTTAATGTTGCATGGAGGTTTAATGCTGTAAATGTGTGCTTTCTCTTGCAGCTTAGCTATGAAAACTTTCAAGACACAACTGAGAAGGCAGTGGACTCAGACCTAGTGGAACCTGATATGTTTGAATATCTGACAGAAAACTCAACTAGCCTGGAGGCAAACGGTAAGAGAGGTGTAAAAAAAATAACAAACAACATAGAAACAAAAGGAAAATTCAAGGGTTTCTGGTTACTTGATCTGGACATAGTGTATATACTGAATGTCACAACATGCTAGTGGCTGACACATTTTTAACTCCTCTGTCTTTCTTCATTGTGTTTCAGATCTCCCCGTGGACTGCAGTGAGTTGTTTGACAGAGGAGAGAGAAACAGTGGAGTCTACACTATCAAGCCAAACCAATCGGAGCCATTCAGTGTTTACTGCGAAATGGGTTCAGGTGGGTGAGACTCAGGCACTCAATCTTCTGGGACTTCTGAACCCGCACCAAAATACACTTTCTATTTTAACAAGTGTTTGGAGGCAAGCGGTTCTGTAAAATAAATCCTGAGCATTTAAGAGCTTGACAAGTGCCTATAATTAAATTACTCCAAAAGCTAAGTGATCCAAATAACCGCAAAATTGGTTATCCAAAAAGGCAGGCATCTTTCCTTGTGTGTGTTGTTAGAGTCAACTGACATGAAAAATATTTCTCATCCACTGCACAGATGGGGGTTTGACTGTCATTCAACACCGGATGGATGGCTCTGTGGATTTTGACCAGACATGGGAAAAGTACGAGAAAGGATTTGGAAATCTGGAAAGTGAGTGCACACTTTTTTTTTTTTTAACTCCAATTGCAGTCAGCCTTTGAATGTCTGCTAAAACCAGGTGCAGTGTAATAATATATAACTGCACAGAATGTGCTTCGGATTATTGTGAAATCATCAAAACTTTGATTTCTTGAACAATACCATCCTAAGTATCATGGATTACATTCTAAATCAACATTAAAAGAAAAAATATATACATGCAAAAATGGAATATAAACCAAAAATCCAAAAGCCCCGTAATGAGAAAACTAAAAGCACAAATAGTGTTTTGACGAATTTATAAAAACGTGATCTGGTGTTATCTTTTAAGGCATAATCCAAGGTGAGCATTCACACAAGACCGATTCAAAACACAAAAGAATAACTTACTACACCACAAATGGTGATGACAGAGGGCATCAGGTTATGCCATCCTAAATCTACAGGACCATCTGACAGCCAGTACCATCCCACCCACATCACAATCACAGCTCAACAGTGGTTTCTGGCATCCCACAACCCCCAATGTCCCAACACGCCCCAACATGCTCCCAAACATCAAATACACCTAAAGTACTTCCACTTCCCTGGACCTCCATTAAGGCTTATCCCTAATTCCCCAAATCACTCAGTGGTTTCTAAATCCTCTACTGATTTTCACAACAACAACAACAACAACAACAGGCTGAAAGGACTGCAAATACTGCTGGCTTGGAACAACCCATTCAGCGGTTCAGGAGCCAAATAATTTCAACAATAATAGGCTACAGGAACAGATCCTTATGTGCAATAACAGTCAAGTCAATAAACAAACCTTTACACTGCAGCACCAATTTCATTAAAGCACAGTTAAGCAAATGTAGCAAACCAAGATATTCTTCACAACAGAAGATCTGAATAAAGCGTAATTTTCTGGCAAAAATAGTACAGCACAACAGACCTGTGTGTAATTAGGTGTCTACGATGATGCAATATAGAAAGAACCAAATCAAATATGACATGGCCTTCATGATCTCAGCTTAATAAATTTCAGGGTGAATAATTCTTCAACTACGGAAACTTTCAAATAGGCTTTTGTTAAATACAATTTAACAGTTTGGGCAGTCATACACATTGAAAATCAATTTTGATTAAAAACAAAGTTTAAATATCTGAAAACAAGAGCACAGGCCTGTTTACTTCTGTCCTTGCCTTGTAATCTTTTCAACAAAAGCCAGTGTGCATTCAGGGAAAAACTGAAACAGCCTGTACAAAGGATTTTAAGTACTTCCTATATGAATGCCTACAGGAAGTAGTAATTGTAGCTTATCAGCCATCAGTTGGCAGACTGACTTCCCCTATTGTCTGAGCACACAACAAGTCCTGACTGTATTTCTCTCTTACACTAGCTAGACTTGGATAACCGCCCATAGGTACAGTCATACCACATTCCACGGAAGCGACAGCACCTGCAGGCATGAATTCTTCGCTGTCAGTTTCTTTCACAGCTAGCTACCTTACTGTTATGCTTTAAAGTTGACAACAGCACGCGACTGCAGGACAAGGTTTCTAGTGTTCAAACTTGCCTCCGCTGAAAGACAAGAGCCTCTAAGTCTATATAAAACTGATGATGAACAGCCCAACTAACAGATAAATAAACAGTATGCAATATGTACATGTAATGGGCACATGAGCATATGTAAGAGTATCAGTGCAACAAAATTGCTAAGTTTAAAAATGTTGGAACCATATATCTCCCCTTGAAACAAAGTGTAATTAAACATTTTGTGTCATGAAAAGAAACATGGAAAAGGTGAAAACTGATGTATCCTTTATCCAGAGGAGTTTTGGTTGGGCTTGAAGAAGATCCATAGCCTGGCAAGGCAGGGAGCCTACATCCTGCGTGTTGATCTGGAAGACTGGAAGGATGAGAATCACTGGGCCAAATACCAGTTCTCAGTGGGGAGTCCCTCTACCCACTACACCCTCCATCTCAGCCACCTCTCGAGTGACCTGCCTGATGCCATGGCCAACAGCACCGGCATGAACTTCTCTACAAAGGACCGAGACAATGACAACCACCGCAACTCCAACTGTGCTCGCAACTACACAGGTAAAGAATAACCAGCCATGTAGCAATGGATAGGACTACACACAGTTGAGTATCATTTCAGCACAAACATCTGTTGTTCCCCTACGTGCATGCAGAAAAAATACAGTTACCAGACAAGGCCATTTTGTTAACATTACACTAACATCACACCAGAATAGAGACACAGTATCAATCAAAATGAAAATAGCTCTAACAGGACCAATGCTCACAGATCTGTTGCTACATAAAAAAATCATTGGAAATAATGTTTGCACATCTTATGTTTCTTGTCATGACACTTTGGCAGGTGGTTGGTGGTTCAGTGCCTGTGGGGAGACCAACCTGAATGGAAGGTACTTGTGGTTGAGAGCAAAGGGACGGTCTTTGAGGAGGAAAGGCATTCACTGGAAGTCAGGCTCGGGGACCTCCTATTCCCTCAAAACGACTAAGATCTCCATACGACCAGCTACTATTGCTGATAACGTCAATTGAGCCCCATAAGAGTTCCTATCTTCTTCCACAACACTACTGGCTTTTCTTCACAAATACTAATTGTAGCTAGTGCTCAGACAAAAGAGTTGCATTAAATGTGAAACTATAGGATGAAAAACATTATTTAATCGAGGACTTAACCTTGGCATAATCCATGTCTATAGTACCAAAGTCTTAGCTGCCAACACAACATTAGGCTTACTGCTTCCATCCCATTCTTTTTCCATACATCATTCTGTCACAGCTTTGAAGCCAAATACGTTACTATCTACTTCACAGAAGAAAACGCTGAATGGTCATGATGATGCAACCAGGTCACACATGTCTTTAACCTTCTGGGTTTGATCCAGAGAAGCAGAATTATCATGGTGCAACATCTGTGAACGCAACCCATCCCAAGATAGGCATTTCTCCACCTCAGCAATGTGATTTCATACTGTCTGCAAAATGTCACAGCACTGTAGTAAAAGAGAAAGCTAGAAGGGGGATTATAATGCAATCCGAAAAATGAAATTGCATGGCAACTCATTTAAGTGAACTTAAATACGTTTGACAGCTTATTTTCTTATCTAAGGCTATTTAAAAGATGTAGTTTATGTGTTTAACAGGAAATTGTGCTGCTTGTTTCAAAGAACAAAAGGCACAAATATAAACAGGTTATTACATGGACTTTTTTTTATTAGTTCTGGTATTTCACAGTGCTTTGTCAATGGTCTGGCTGGGCCCCAGGGTCCTGAAATGTTTTCTACACAGCTGGGACAATGTCAGCTGACAAACAATAAAAAAAGGGAGACACAAAGCTTCACAGGGCACTGACAAAATATTAGTTTGGTTTATTCTATGTTCTTTTTTTTTACTTTATAATGTATTTAAACCATTTTCATACTGTTTTATCAACTGTGTTAGAATTGTTACACTAAGGTCATTATCTTGTCTTTTCCTGTGTTACTGAGTCATATTGACTCTTGTCCACTTTTTCAGCATAACAACTGTAAATGTGTTTATTACTAATTTCATCCTGTTAAGTAGTTAGGTTCTCTTATAACCTGATATCTATTTATGAAGACAAAATAAACCTCTACAAATGATTATTATGATTCCTTTTTTTGGCGACTGACTGATTTATGAGTTAATTTTTCTCAAGTCCTTTTGTGTACTATACTACAAAACCAAATGCCTACCAGGGGAATATATTTTTTCCCGATTCAATATCGATTAAAGAAATCTTAAAATTGATTATTTCCATTGTAATGAAGCCGAAATCCAATGGGGGCGCTGTGGGCATAGTGTGATTTTTTTTTTTTTTTTTGAAAAGATGTTCAGAAATCAGCACAGGCACAATATCATGTGAATGTTAAATGTTTGTGCTCGTTTAATAAACCATATTGAAATGAAACAACAATACACATTTGGGTCAGTTTATTCTAAACCAGTACAAATATTGCACACATTATTATTTAACAATTATCAGGCCCAGGGTACTCTAATGGATTATTTGTGTATTTCTGTCATCTGCACTTATTGCTGAATCGATATCGAAGCATATTAGATCGATATCGAAACTGAATCGAATCGAGACCTAAAGAATCGAAATCGAACTGAATCATGAGGTTCTTGACAATACCAAGCCGTAGTAAGTTATATATAAGTTATAAGCTATAATTGTATTACAACCACTCTAATGAAGCTGCCTCCTACGTTCATGCTTGTATTTAAGAGGTTGCTTGAGGAAATTTGGTAACCTGGGATCACTGTTCAGGTTGAATGACCACATGTATTTCACAATAACTTCAAAGAAACCGCTGTCATATAGAGCACTAATATCATTAATGGATATCTTCAAGGATTTTGCCCAGAAAAAGACAGGTATTCTTAGACAACCTACCCTTGGCAATACAAAGATTAAAAAAAAAAAAAAAAAAAGAATACTCTGAGTGAAAATTTAACATTGCATATTCCTGTTTCCCATTCTTACCCTGACTCTCTGTGGCGGATCAATAACAGCTGGCATTAGTTAATCTACAGTAGGAGGTCACCTGGTTATCTGCAGACAAATAACGCCTGTTGCAGAGAGGTCATGTCTACATCAACATCTGATAATGAGGACTTCTCTCTCTGTGACCTTGACAAAAATAGTAACAGGGCAGACCGAATGGGTACACAGTCCCCAGGCAGACGTGAGGTGAACATTACCCAGCTGTGAAGCCACAGTGTCCCAAGAGACATGAGTCAGCACTGCAACAAAGCTGAAGTTGATAGATGCTGGTTTTTCAAGTACACATTTGGTCCTTGATTAAAGTGCTTGCTTGGTAAATGATAGCTATAGCGGAGGGATTCATTTGGTGTCTGCACCTAATATATGGATCGTCAGGATGTGACATGTGGTGCTGTGAGTTTGCATCCAGCTCATGAAGTATGTTGCGTTTTGTCAAATCTCTACAACCCATCATTCCTGCACCCTATATTTCTCATCTGTCTGTTTCTCATCTGTCTTTAGCCAAGCTAAAGAGTGACCTTAGAAATGTGCTCCTGTTTGTTTAGGTAATCTCACATGTAAAATCGAATGCACACTAAACAATGCATAGACATACTATAACAAGGCAGCATTCAAGTCACTTTCAAATCAATCATTTCAATATTTGCTTCAAACTTTGAACCCTGAAAAAATTACATGGTAACTGGCTGGCAACTTTACTAACGAATTGTAAGAAATTAATTCTCTCTGTGTTGAATTGATTGAACTGAAAATAACTTTACATGGGCCCTGTTTTCACATGGGTTTTCTGTACCTGTATGTGGTGTTGGGCACATAGACGTCCCTGGCAGGGAACTCCAAGATCTCCCTGGTGGGGCGCACCCTGCTGTCTGGGTAGGGTTTGACCTGCTGAAGGTCAGGGGTCAGGCAATAGTGGGGGTTCTCTGGAGCCGGAGAGATGTCTAACTTCAGTTGGGCTGTGGTGGACGGAAATGTAGAATGCAGAAGGGGAAGAGGGCAAGTGTGAAACAGAGGAGAGAGGAGAAAGAGGGCTATATTAGCATTTTTGTTTCATTTCAGCTTGGTGGAGCAACTGAGGACACTTGATCTGGTGTGGATGTCTGTACCTGTGATGGGTCTGAGTCTCCTCAGCACTGAGGAAGGCCTTCTCATGTCAGCCAGGAACTTAAACAGGTCCTCATCACTCAACCTGTCACCCTCCTAAAACACATACATGTGCACCGCAGCATAAAAAAATTAAAAAATAAAAACAAAGACAAAGCAGAACAGAAGATTACGCAATAAGCATTTTTCCCGAGCTGTCAAGGTCAACAAATAGAAAATTTTCTGTGTGCATGCCTGGATGTGTGTGTATAAGCGTGCATGCTACACAGGTCTTGATGCAGACCTGTTTGAAGAAGTTGGTGACGGTAAGCGTTGCAGGTCTGAAGCCTGTCAAACTGCATGACTCATCTCCACTGGTGGTCCTCTCCAGGGAACGCCTTCCCATGATGCTTGAGTTCCGCCGCTCTGACCATGAGCCTTTTCTCTCTGCACAAAACCGATGAAATGCCATTCAACATTTTGCAAATAGGTTTTTTTCTTAAATTTGATTGTTCACAACTTTGTCGTTTTAGGAACATTTAAGAACAAGCTCATGATGAATTCTATTTTCTGTTCCAGGTGATGGAGAATCAAAACCTCTCACACCACTGTCAAGCATCTGCCCAGCAACAAGAAGGATGCAACCAATGTCAGCATAAGTGAAACGTGACCTTATGTGGTCAAAGGTTAGACAAACACAAAGGCTCAAACTTAAAATAACCCCCCAACAATCAATATGACTGGACACTTTGTTTGGGTTTTTCCCCCTGTTTAAATTTGCTTTCCTTCTACTTTGTTGCTGGCTGTTGCTTGTTTTTAGATAAAGTGCAATAACACATGAATGCACCCATGAGCCTTGTGCATGACTGCTGCCTGCCCGGCTTCCACTGCAGTCACTGCTTTCAGACAACAATATGTGACATTGGGACTGTATGTCAGTGTATTAAAAAAAACAAAAAAAACAGGCATTATGGTCCTCCCAGCTGACTTATTTGAATGAGCTGATATTAGAGTCTACATGTTTAGTTACAAATATTCCACAAAAGGGAAATCATTTTCTGACCTGAGAGGCTCATCTCCAGCTCTGTGTCTCTCTCAAGACTGCCAGCACTGTTGACGATGTTCATTAAGTGGATGGCGGTCCAGGCAAAGGGCATTCGATAGCGGCCCAGTCGCTGGCAGAACTGCTCCGACTGGCTGCGTAGCTTCTCCAGCTTCTCTTTATTCTGGGAAAAAAGTGAAACATTAACCAAATTATCACCTATTTTAATTATTATATAAAAATAACAAATAAAGTCTGTATATATTCTAGTAATTTATTCATTGTTTACGGCCTCTCGCCTCTATACCATTATAGGTCCCACTCGTCATTTAATAGATGATGCTTCAAGCTTGTCATACCTTGGCAGCATCAGACTCTTTGAAGACCATGTAGGGCTCAGCACATTCTCCAATGTCCCCTTGCTGCAGTACCTTCTCCAGCTGGGGAGAACAGAAAGCACACAGAACTTTCAGTCACATCACACTCAGACACAGCAATCGACTGAACATGTAAGGCAGAGAAATGCTGGCAGAGCGACACAGCTGCACATGCAAGATGTTAAGATTTTTTGCAAAAGATTTGAAGACTTGTGTCCATTATCTATTTTGCTACTTTCCCAGCCACAACTAAATTCCTGTGTTCTAGTTAAAATTTCTGTCAACTCCAGAGAAGCAACTGAAAGGAACTTCAAAGAAACACAGGAAATGATGTCATTACGGTCTGACCTGGATAACCAGGAAGACATCCTGGGAGGGGTAGGTGATGGAGAATATGGCGGAGCGTGCCAGGGTGGAGATGGCCGCTGTCTGGATGTGCGGGCGCAGCATTGCCTTGGTCTGCTCAGAGTTCAGGTCAAAGAAAAAGTTCTCTGATATCTGAGGGACAAACAAACACAAACAAACTCTGACAATTATAATGAACCCAATACAAAACTTGCCCACAGCTCAACACATGATCAGCAAACAAAATTTAATATGACCATGAGGCAGATTTGTGCTAAACAGTAAATGGTTTTAAAATTCTTAACTACATGGCTCTGTTAGAGTAACTTGATTCTGCACTCACGGTGGATGACAGACATACCAACATTTTATTGACAAAAAGCCCACTTGTTCACTAGTGGAGCTCTTGAGCAGAGCATACATGAGAGATCTGCTCATCACGGCAACTGCTACCCTCTAGTGTTTGTCAGCTACAGAGGGGGGAGGAGGTACAGAGGGTGGATGAGGTTATGGGATAGATACATTGTTCTAGGGTATGATTTAACTGCATTCCTAAAAGCATAACAGGGCCACTACATAAACTTTTATAGTCCACTCATTGAATTCGTGTTGCCTCCCAACATTTTTAATGGTCTGCAGAAGTGACCCAACAACTCAGGGCTGAGGTGGCACTGAGGAAAGCATAACAGCTTACCTTTTTCTTCTCCTTGACATCGTATAAGGCCAAACTAGCGAATATGGGTTCAATTTCGATCTCAAACCTTCAAGGGGAGGGAAAAAAATGAATGGGTCAGCAGAAAGCGGCAGTTAAAAAAAAAATAGAGAGCAGAGCTTAAAAGGCTTTTTTTCCCCTGAAAAAGGCAGCC
Organism: Holocentrus rufus; assembly: GCA_900302615.1. NCBI lineage: Eukaryota > Metazoa > Chordata > Actinopteri > Holocentriformes > Holocentridae > Holocentrus > Holocentrus rufus. The sequence goes on from OMLF01010215.1 coordinate 10,866, forward strand.
TACCACTTACTTCAAGGACAAGCACTTGACGAGTAGCCTCTGGCCAAAGTGTTCTTTCGGCACATCAGGCACACAGTGGCGTTCGATGGGTTCCTCCTACACATAAACATGGTAAATTACAGAGAAAAAAAATGTTAAAAACATAAAAATTGCGGCTGTGAACTCCTGAATGTGCATGAAAGCTGCTACCAGAAAAAAAAAGCTGGTATTTTATAAGTAGAGGCAATCACTGGATCTCGCCTCATCATGCTTTGCAACAGGTGTAACAAATGTGCCTGCAGAAATAGTCCTGCTCTTCAGAACACACTCCATGAAACAGAGAAAAGGTCCTTTCCCAGAAGACCAGAGGAAACAAATTTAAAGGAACAATCATCATAAATTCAGTTTCTACTGACAGAATTCACTGTGAAGGTTAAAGTACTCTTGAGTGATGCCTACAGATCAGTATCCCTGCCTTATTTCCTATCTTAAACTGCCAGAGGGGACTTGCAAAACCGACCCAAGGTAAACATCCAGCAAAGTGACTCTCATTCAACATGGCAAGCAACACTCATGAAATGATCGCTCAGGCATGGCTTGCAGATTTTGTTGCCATCGATTACATCAAAATAAAATTGAATATACTCAAATTTTTCCTCCAAAATTTTGAAATACAAACATTGGTTTTGCTGCCCCTCCTGCATAATCATACAAAGCAAGTTATGACACTTCCACGTAATTAGTAGTATGGTGTGCTAAGCTTTTCATGTCTCACTAAAGTGTACTATGGCACCAAAAACATTAATAGCCATTGCATTAATGTAGGTATTTGCAAAGCTATATGCGTGACATGTTCACCCAACTGCAGCACAAACATTTTAGGCAGCAATTTTGTGCATTATAAAGTAAATTCCTGACATCATTGGACTGTTTTTAAAAACAAGTTAATTGAGTTCATAGGCTTATATGAATCAAGCAACCTTGATGTTGTGTTGGACTGGGTTATTACAAGATTCAGATTCCATTTTTATTCATACTGACTGTTGTAAATCAGTTATTCTTGGCCACAGTGGGAGTACTTAAACTACTTAAATTAAATGTTAGCTGAAAGAAAAGGTTTGTAATGTAGATAGATGGGTGTACCTCATCGAGGGCGGGGTGCAGGGCAAAGAGCTCGCGGTGGCGGTGGGCCTTGCGCTGCTCTTCATTGTGCCGGTCAATCTCCTCGTTGGGGGAGCGGTCGAGGAGGTGTGGGAGGAGAGCGTCGGGGAGGGAGTTCTTCAGGTCGAAAATGCTGCAGGCCCAGCTGCCACGCGGAGTGTCATCTATCGACATGGACCGCCGCTTCAGCTCATCCTTCAGGAAAACAGATGCACAGACAGAGGTAAGTGTACACAGACAGCACCAGCAAATACACACATCAGCTAATCACAATTTAGAAAATAGATATATCAAAGCTGATGTGGTCATCCAAACTAAATCATGTTACGAACCAGAAATTTTCAAGTGCAACATCAAGCGGTTTTACTTGCCCACAACAAGTAATTCTCAGATTGGACTGGTTTAAATTTTGCAAAAGCAAAGGCTGGTTGGATGAATAGAGATTACAAAGACAGATCTGGCAGACATTGTGCCCTGAAATATCTCTTTACTGTAAACAGTTCTGGGCATTGTTTCTGTTCAGTTTACAAATGACATTACATGTCATTTACTGGATGTTTTTATCCAAAGCTTCTCTCCATGACCTCTGTGGAATTTGAACCCCAAATCGTTGCAGTAGCGTCATGCTATATCTGAGGACAGAAAATAGCAGTGAACGCTCACCCTGCCCCAATTTGTCGGTACCACAAATATCGTGGAATATAAATACCAGAGAGAAAAAATGCAGCCGGCCAGAGTCTGCTCTCCAAGCACTGTCGCTCAAGGAAAGGCTGTCAACAGTAGCTTCTGCAGCAGATATCTTCCACTATAAATATACAGGTTTATTTGGATCCAATTACAGACAATATATTGTTATCATCCCAAACTAAATTTTATGCATTTGTGCTGGTGAACTGAAAAACAGCTTTGTATGCAGCAGCCAGCATAACAGTCATGCTTCAAGCTGGAAAACACATGCAGGCCTGAGGACTAACAGACACTTTTCCAGACCAGCAGAAAGGCCAGATTACTTTTGTATGATTTATCTCACAGACAATCATTTACCAAGAGCATTCAGTACAACTGGGTAAAAATGGTTTGAGTTGATGCTGGCGTCGTACCTGGTCATCCTGGTAGCTGCTGCTGTCTGGCATCTCATCAGCCTCAAACACTTGTTTGGGCAAACCTTTCTGACGTTCCTTCTGCTTGTCCAGAGTGTTGGGGTTAAAGCCCGTACCAAGCTTGTGGTATCTGAAATAGCAAGAAAAAAAAAACAATATTTTGAGTGTTACCTTGCAGGACACAAATGATTAAGTTTACACTGTTAAGTACTGCTTCACAAACTTAACATAGTTCATCAAAGTCACATAATTTACTTTCTGTTTTAACCCCAAAAGCCTAGCCAGGGACAGGGGCTGCAGATTTGCCTCAGCTAGAAACCCACATGCTTGCATCTATTTTGTATTTTATATATGAAACTGTGTTTTATGCATTTGTCCCTGTTCAATAAACAAGAAAGTGAATAAATAAATAAATTATGAGTCACATTATAAAGGAGTTTGAATAGGTTGACTAAAACAGAGAAAAGCCATACTTTCTGTTGACGATGGCCCAGTCCTCTGTGTAGGATCTGACACAGTCTCTGACATGCGGATCAGTGTCCCTGCATAAAGACAGAATCAATCAATAAATCAATTAAAAAATAATTATTTCAATAGGAAAATTTATTCTTTAAAGGCATTAGACCAGATGAATATAGACAGCAGGCTTCTAGATTGCTGTCATCAAGTCTTCCTGGTACAGTAAGTGAAGGCTACACACAGTGTTTGTGCCAACTCATCCTCTCTGCTTGGACTGGCAAAAGCACAAGGTAAGTGATGACAATAAAGCCTGCTATCTTTAAGCACCTGGGGCACTCAAGAAGCTGTAAAAATAACTTAAAAGAGTAATATTAATACAAAGACTTAAATAATATCTCAAAAACATTACAAGCAATTGGTATTAAACCAAAACAAAGGCATTCAAAGCCAGACATTTCTTCAAAAGGAACCAAACCAGTCTCAACGTTTCTCCATAGGGCAGTGTGAAGACTTCTCAGAACTGTCCAATCAATAGTGTTAATAGTGTTTCTAAATATCTCCAAACTAAACAAAAGCAGAGCACAACTTGAGACACACGTGAATTTGTGTTGTTTGTGTTGTAGTGTTGTTCATTTTCTGCTGCTCATGAATTGGCAGCTATAATCAGGTTACAGAGATGTAAGAAAAAACTTCCTATAGAGTTCAGTGACTGGGTTAAAGCTAATACAGTGCAGCATGGAGGGATGTGATAAGATCTGTGTTGATAGAGTTAGGGCAGCCTCATAGCCACGCAAGCACTGAGCTATGGGAGCCAGAGGTATGCTATGCAGTGGAGCAATATCAGGTTTGCTCACTGGGTGACTTGACGAGGGATAAAGAGTCAACCTGCCCTCTTGTTGGCACAAATTAAACTGGTATTTGTTGGTTCATTGTTCAGAGAAAAAAGGGAAATGTCCATTCAGAGGATACAGCAAGCTTTTTTTTCCAAATTCTCATTTCTCCAGGCATGCCTGAACACTGTTTTTGTCATGGTGTAATTGGTACAGCACTTTCAGCAATTTCAGGTCAGTGATTTGGCTCTAAGACACTTCATGACTCTAGAGTCTATGCACTGTTAAACTTCATCCTGGTTTACAGCACTTGAGAAACTCATGCAGACTCCAATCAAGTTTTGTTATTGTGCATGTTTAATTGTTACTATAAACCTTCACACCTTTGACTATAAATTTCCAGAACTCTTTTGGTATTCATAAAGAACTAGACATCATCACCATAAGACTTTATGGTACTCGACACTTTCTACTCCAATTCCTTTCAGTTGTCGCACACCCTTACCCTTCCTCTGGGACAACTTGTGCCACTGTGCGACACTCCCTGGGCGTGTAAATGACCTCGATGTCATCTGGGGGAAACTCAATCAGGTCTCTCAGGGGACCCGACTCGATGACTGGAGGGTGAGTTATGAGGTACTCTTCAAAATCCACCGGCTCCACCGCCTCCGTGAGGGGAACCTGGGAGAGGATGGCAGGGAGTTTGAGGGTGAGATTGAGAGAAAGATAAGAGGAAGAAGGAAGACAGAGGAGACGCATGTTAATTAGATATAATGAAACAAACAGTCATATGCACGCTATTGTAAATATCCTGGTAAAGGCTTTGGGGACTTGATTTCCCACACCACCTCTGAGGAAGGCAGCAATGTTAGGGTTATTACTCACTCACTGAGTCTGCACCACGCACACCACTAACAGGCCCAGAACTGTCTGACACTATCAAACCCATCTATGAGTCTATTTCTGTTGAAAGAGCAGGTCTAGCTTGTGGAATCATCTTTAATTCTAGGAAGCAAGATCAGTCCTAAGGAAATGAAAATGGGAAAATGCTTTGGAAGGCCCTTAAGCTGACTCAACTAACCAGATTAGCAAGTCCTGGCAAGTGTGCTCCTTCAAGTACACGCTAATGGTTTCATGGGTCTTATTCTGGTGCTAAAATGAAGAACCCAGGGGGAATCTTTGTTACAGCTGCTTCAATTTAAGTGTGTGAGTGCATGTGTGTGTGTGTGTGTGTGTGTGTGAGTGAGCGAGTGAGAGAGTAAGGGTATGTGGTGTGTTCCTGCGTGTGCATGTTTGTCTCTCTCGAGGAATTTGAAACACAAACACCCTTTCACGGTTTAATTAAAAGACAACTTTAGCCTAATTAAGGTGGAGAGGGGGGTGTTTGCTGGCACTTTGGCACAGGGACACTGAAGGTCAACTGCCACTGCCCCTTTAACACAACACAACAAAATATCTGGTCAGGGGAGTCAAACACTGTTAACCCTAAAAAACACTGCAGCAGAATGAGAATGAATGTGATGAACAGGCCTGTTAATGGTTAGCTAACATGTTACTTAGCGGGGCATGAACCAATGGGAAATAAAAACTAAAATAAATAAATAATAAATAATATCATCTGTAGCTTATAACATTGCGGTACATTTAGGTATGTCCCTCAGGCACTAAATCAATTTTGAAAACAATACCAATATTTGTGTATAGTATCAATAATATCAATGCAACTTGGTGCCTTACTCTATAACTCTGTTGTTTTTACGTAGTTTTATCCAATACACTTAAATACTTAAAACTCTTAAAGTCGTAATCATCCTTACAGGACTGTAAATCAAATTGAGAGCACATAAAAGCACTATTGTTACGTATTCAAATGAGTGTTTTGTTGGGATTTTGTTTTCTACTTGATGGCTACAGGGCAATTCTGCACTTGCAACTCAGTGGTTTTATTCTAATGTGGCCAATATGTTTAAATACTCGAAACAAGAAGGAAGCACCTGAATTAATACCATTTGATGATTTGAGTCCTACAATTAGTCTACATTGCATACATACTTAACCTACATATTTAACCTTCTACCCAGGAGGTTCGCCAATTTACACACAGTAATAAGCTATACAAAAATATGATTTGCATAATTTGCACTTAATTGTTTGAATTCGGAGGAGGACAATACCCAGTAATTATGTCATGTGATGTTACTAAATTGGACACAGCACACAGCACTGGTTTACCAACCAGCCCAGACTATGATTCCTTTATACCAAAACAAATCAAAGGCATGTGAGGGGACAATTCATCACTTTGTGCAAAGAGAAGATTTCCCAGCAACGGCCATAGCTCATACCAGGATTTCATTTGGCATATACCATTGGACAAATCAATGGAGCCTAAATTGTTGCACTGCAACCATCACTAAATCACTAAAATTTATTTTCGGGCTGGTAAGAAGTGTGATCTTTCAGAGTACTCACTGTGTTGCTTGCAGCTGCTCCCACATTGAGGTTTTTGAGGAGCTGTGGGGAGCCCCCATACTGGCCAGCTATCTGCTTCCTCACCTCTGCTGCCACAGTCCTGAAAAACGAGGAGAGACGGGTTGATGGAGAAAGTGACAGCAGTCAATAATGGAGGTCACTGTAGTTTTTAACATCAAAACAAAGAAACTAAAAATGGTTGGTTTACAGGTAACCTGGCTGGGAATTTCACACAATCCCAGGAGTAGCAGCGGGGTAAAAGTGGGAGTCAGTGGGGGTCAGTGCAAAAAAAATATTGTAAATATTGTAAATATTGTTTCTTAGGTTAATTTCGTACTGCCATGTTAATACAAAGAATTCAAATAATTTTTATGATATTTTAAGGATATTCATGGACAACTTGTGATGTTCTGTCAAATAACACATGAGAAAATGACAAAAACAATGGGTATTAAAATTGTAACAAGTCATGAAAACCATGAATTTTACATAGCATTTTATTCAACGATTTTTACATTGATATGGTCCAACAACAATGATGGTCCAATGGATCAAATCACACAGAATCTGTACACTAGTTAGTCACAGGCCTGGTTGGTCACTGTCATGCTTCTAAGATGCAAGATAAGGTTTTTGCTTGCATTTGGCCCAATATATTAACATGGAAGCGAGAAAAAACTTGGAAATATCTCTGCAGGTGGCAGTTCAATTACAGTTTTTAATTTCCATCTCCTTCTGTGTTCAATTTAAAACGTTGTGGGGGAAAGTGCACGTTGCTTTGAGCCCAGTAGATAATTGGACCCTGTAGGTATAATTGTATTTATCGTTCTTGATCAGCTCAGTTGAAAATTATTAACTTTAACGTTGTATGCCCTAGGTGATATTTAACCTTCTACCCAGGAGGTTAGCCAATTTACACAAAGTAATAAGCTGCGCACAAATATGATTTGCATATTAGATAGGACCTTGGCAACAGAGTACAGCTTATTTGAATAGTCAACTGCCTTGGCTAGACCTCTAGACGTCAGGTCATTTGATCCTGTAACTCATGTGTCCACTTCTGAGGTTAATTAGTGCTTCCAACATAAATCAAAGGAACCTTAAATGATCTAGCTCAAACAGTGGAACTCTTACTCAAACAGGCTGCATTTCTTCAGGGTCCACTTAAAGGCCTGAAACAAACTAGAGAATGAGTCTAAGAGTGGTGCTACTGAAATATATGGATGGCCTAACAAGGTCAGTGTGTAAATACACTAGACAGCCTACAGGAGAGGTAGCTGGGCTAGATAGCCTTGAGCTGCATTTCTGCTGAAGACAAGGCTAACTAACATTGAGTATTATGGTTCCTGTCCCTTGAGAGCTCTCTCTGTGTGACTCTGCCCGTAGTCTTACCGTGTCCCCTCTGACAGCGTCATATATAACACCCAGACAGATATGAAGGTAACAAATAAAATCCCCTGGACCCTAGTGGTCAGCACAAAGCGCCTGATGTTCAACTGCTTCTGCAGCTACACACATACACAGCCCCTTTAAATCACAGTGAACGACTTATAGACTGTCGCCTTGAACAAAACGATGACGCAGCAAGTAGCAAACAAGTGGCACAAACAAATAACAGATTAAAATCAAGGATAAGCTGATGATGCTGAAGACTCATGGTCATCTCACACAAGTAGCAGTGAGACAAAAACAATCCAACAATTATGATGAATAGTATTTTTGGATGACGTATTACCTCTTCATTTTGTCCCATCTTCCTATCCCTCTGAAAGCAATATTGCATGCTTCCGTTCCTTAAACAGTGTCCACCATTATGGAGGGCCATGACAAGCGGTGACCTGGTCAGCCAGGTCATGGTCAAAGTCACAACCAAGGCTGACTTTCCCAAAGCCATTTCCGTGCTGAGGCCATCTCTGCTCCAACATAAATGTAAACCAGCAGAGGTGACTCTGAGGCAAAGATCCTCCCTGGAAACTGGACTCAGGCTACTGAGCACAAGAGATCAAGGCCATCAATATCCTAAGCAAGCAGGTAAAATGAAAACCAGCCCACCCAAGTTGCCAGCTCAGGACAAACACGATGATGCAGTGAGGATCCAGTGGCCTCCGCAGTGCAGTGCTGTCACCATTGGAGAAAGGCAGGAGCACTGAACCGACAAACACATTCCACCGTCCTCCCCAATGCCTCCAACCAGACCTTTATTTAGCACTAGTCACTGAACAGAGGAATAACTTGATTAGGCAAACTGCCTACTTGGCTTTCGTCCAAAAAGGGTAACAACAACAACAACTCTTCAGTAACAAAATAAACACTTGTCAACAAGCTGGTGGACTTGGATCGGCGGTGGATCGTTTAAGAATAAGTGAAGCATTCAGGAGTCGGTGGCTTAGGGAAAAATGAAGGCATGTGATGTTTAACTTTGCTTCTTGACAAAGCCACTGTTCCAGTTATTATACCAGCCTCAACATGTGAAACAGGCCATCTCACTTCTAATACTGAAAGTCAACATTCATGAAGGGGCAGAACAGACTTGTCATTGTCACTGTAAAATGAAATATTTCAGCGAGGGAAACACTGTCCACTAATCTACGAATCTGTGAGAAACAATGAACAGTAATAGGCACATATATAAATACAT
>OMLF01010221.1:0-17424 GCA_900302615.1 Holocentrus rufus
CCCGAGGCCGCAGAGGGAGACACATTTGCAGGCCTGTGAGAATCTGAGTCCGGTCTGAGGAAGAACTGAGAGCAGCTTTGTCTTTGAGGTTCCACATTTTGCTCTTCCTCGCAATTCTGACTCACAGAGACAGTATCAAGTGGTCAGGGGTAATTCAGGATTAAACAGTCTAACCGCATAATCCAGGATGTGATCCTTTCGATGTGCACTCCAGTAATTCAGCTCTGTTTATTTACGCTACACAAAAAAAAGGTTAGAAACAAGTGGCTCATTTCTTTGTGAGTTAAATGGTGGAGGGTGGTAGATAATCAAAAGTTGATGGAGACGGGTTTGGGAGCCAAATAAGTCAGACGGACTGGGATCTTGAATGTGAGCCAGGAACATAACATCAGCATGACTGGGAAGCTTGCAGGGCCAAAGGGAGTCCACGTCCCATGATTGCTTCCACAGAGGAGCATTTCACTTAAAACAAAGAGTCTGGCTGCAGGGCAGCGAGGCTGAAAAGTCATTCTGATGGCATCACAGTTGTTATGAAATGGGAAAAAAAATTGTTTTGACACGATAATCATCTGGAAAGTCAGGTTGGCTATGGATATGGATAAAATCAAATATATCACTATATCTTGGGCCGAAATATAGATATTGTGATGATATTGTAGGGATGGCTTGTGGTGATTTCGTGAGATATTTACACACAAGAGATAGGAACATAGATATGATGACCAAGCAGGTGGAGGCAAGTAACAGCTATAATAGTCTAGAAAATGCATCCCTTTACCGTAATACAGCCTTTAAAACAAAGAACAGACAACATTTATGCCATATCACGATATATCCAAAATCCAAGATGATATCTAGTCATATGGTATGATATCGATATAATATCGACATATCGCTCAGCCCTGCTGGGAAGTAGCTTCTGTTAAACCCAACAGGCCTAAACAAACACTTTTAGATTTCGATGCTTATGTACGGCACAAGTTCAAACAGTTTTCTGTCCGCATCACACAAACAGTGAATTGTCTCAGCGAGGAAGCCGGTGCCACTCCTATTGTGAACCGCAAACAGAGAGTCTTTGAACATGTCATGTCTTGGAGAGGCTTGGTTTTGGGTTTCTGGTCTGACTCCTCGTCGACTAGAAGGCCACCGGCTGTGCTCGCATAAGGAGACTCCAGCTCCGCACCACAGACTCTGAAACACCACCGGGCAGAAGAAAGAGCCCGTTTTCCCCCAACTCTGATGAAGTGGCATAATAATGTCGCTGGTTTGCAATCGGGGGTATGAGGGATGACGGGGCAGATGAGTTCAGGAGGGGTAAGCATGGGGGTTGCTGGGAACGGGACGGGAGGAGGGGCTAAACACATGGGGGCTAAACCCGAGGTCTGCCAACTTCAGACCTGAATAAATTACTTTGATATGGGATTAGATTTCCCTCACAGCACCGACACGGCAGGCGCACCGGGCTGGAACAACCAAACAAACCCGGGCTCTTTACAAGAATGAGACTCAGAAAGGAGTCAGAGAGAAAGAATGTGCGTGTTTATCTAACGCCCCTGCCTTTCTCGGTGTCCTGCATTCCTGATAACGTCACACACTGACCGGCGCAGCGTGAGCCGGTGCTCGGCCCACCCCGGTTAAAAGTCCCGGGACCAAAACATGCTTTGTTATTCATTTTGTTCGAGGGCGGTATGAGCTCATAGAGTATTTCAAGAACCTGGCCAGCTGCAACAACTTTGATATCAAAATTACCCTGAAAAATAAGAATGAACTCTAAAGGCTGCAGGAGAAACTGAAATTCTTGCACCAAAACAACCTGGTAAGGCTGAGTGATATGGACTAAATCATATATCACTATCTTTGACTGAAATACCTTGATATTGATATTGTGGCAATAATGAAGGAATGGCTACTGGTGCTTTTTATTTACACACGAGATTTTTGATAAATAAGCATTGGTGACATGGATTTGATGACCAAGCAGGTAGAGACAAGTAACAGAAAAGCCACTTAAGTTCAGAAAATTGCATCCTTTTGTTGTAAAACCAGGAAAAAACAACACTTATGTTATATCACGATAATACCGTATCAAATATTCCAGATGATGTCTCATATCAATATAATATCAATAAATCACTCAGCACTACCTCCAAAGTTGACCATAATACTGACCAGTCACCCTCCACACACACACACACACACACACACACACACAGAAAGCATCTCCCTCCTCTAGCTGCTCCTCTCCTTGGTGCAACAAACCAACATATAGACACCCACACAGGAGGCGAGCAGCACCCTGACGAGCCTGCCTTTGCAGTGATAAAAAGCTGCAGCGGGCGCTTCTCCCTCCATCCATCCATCGCCCTCCTCATCATGTGGAGGAGGGGGGTGGCCGCCACAGAAGTCACCTTCACCCAGTCTCAACATGTCAAGGGGAGAAATACGGCAAAGAACCTCATCTCCAGGTGCTTTTTACCTCCTTTATATCAGTTTATGTGGTATTATAAGGATATCACCGTGTTTGGAGTTAAAAACAGGTCTGCTCTAGTCATTGGACAGTGGCCTAAGCCCTTCAGGACCCAGGTTAAAGCCCTAAGCATCAACTGTGCTGAAGTGCCCTTGAGCAAGACTCTGAATCCCTGTCCGCTCCAGAGGTGCTGCTCTGTAAATGAACCTGGGCTCCACAGATGGAGATGGAGGAGCTTAAAGAGCTTTCCTGCTATCATCAATAAAACATCTCCCTCTTATTGCTGTTACTGTAAGAGGTAAAGTGTTTGTCTGAGCCAATCTGCCATGATCTTGCAGAGAGCTGCATGCTCTGAGCCGCAGCAGATCTCCAGTGTCAGGTTAGATTGCCATGTCCATTTGCCAGCCTGTATGTGGGCCATAATTCCCCCCCTTGTGCAGGACTGACGTGATGGTAATGGAGACCACAGCTCGGCGCAGCGTTTCCAGGCTTTCCAGGCTGGTTAGACCCTCTGGTCAGGACCCGGCGGTGGGAAAGCTTGAAGATACAGAGCCTGCGCCTTTGTTGGGAGAATTATAACAGGTTGCCATATACAGACAAAACATCCTGTGTCTGAGATATGGTGAAGAAATCTGATGCATGTTTACAGCTGCTGAATCCAAATACTGCCCCAGCTGCGCCGCTTGCCACATTTTCCAAGCATTTTATTACGGCGGAATTTCTGCTAAATTGTCATTTTATAACAGGATAAAAGCATAAACTCAACAATTTATCAGCATGGGGAGGTAGTGTATTGGTAACTTAAATACCGACACACCCGTTCATTATGATACCATATGGCAAAACGCTGAAAAATGCAAATTGCAGAATAACATGCATGATAACAAAAATCCCCCACCACCACTGCCACCATCACCGCTGTACAGTAACATGAGTCATGACCTATTTTATATTTATCATAGCAACTCACATTTCTCTGTTAGTGTCAGTTTCTCTTCGAAATGATTTCCAAGCTCCTTATAATCCATTTTTTCCAGTCAGGCGGTTCGCAGTCCCTTCGCAGTTGCTGTCATTCCTCAGAGTCGGACAAGTACAGGAGATGAAACTCCCGGTACAGACCGTCCAAACACGCCCTTTGTAAATCCAACCGGAATAGAAAAGAAGTGAAAAATAATGTGAAATAAATAAGGATCCGACTGAAAAGAGAGGGGAATATCTAAAGTGGTCTATTAGAGTCAGCCGATGTGAGTGTCTTGTTTTATTAGACACTAAGTCAAATCCAATGGGCCTATCTGTCTGAAGTGGAAAATCTACAGTGTGAGAATAAAAAGCTTCACTGGGAGAAATCCCGTCCTGTGAGACGCAGGACTGGAGTCAAGCTCGCTACAATAAGGCACGCGACTTCCGGTTGACATTTTCGAAATAAAATGTTAGTTTATGAAAATATGTGACAACGTTTTTGAGTGACACACTGCCAAAAAGAAATATTTTGGGAGACATCTGTGATAAATTAAAACACAATTGTTTTCAAAACGTGCTTTTCACACCACGGGCTATATTTATGGCCAAATAAATATTATCCTACAAAAAAATACATAGAGAATTCAGACACTGTTTTGAAGAGTCTTTCTGTTAGTCTGTATATTTGCTTTGATGTTTGAAGCTTTATGCTAATACTGATCTTTTATAAGCTACCAATAACCGATATGCTTACTTTATGCCAATATATAATATATCTTTAATTCTCTTCCATGCCACAAATATTCAATGTTTTAAAAGCAGGGTGACCAGCTATGGCAGGAGAATCTCTGAGATAGATGAATACTTTTCACTTAAAAATCATTCAGAAAAGCATATTTAGGATTAATTTAGGAAATAATATGAATATGAACTGAATACATATTATACTGACATTATACTGAAGGTTTTACAGACCATTTTAGAAACTTCCACTATATCGGCAGTGAACAGCCTAATAATGCTTTTTACTCTGAAGGTAGAATAAATTAATTTCCGGTATTTTTCTGGCTTACTCTGGCTAGCTTGACCCAGATGAGCGCAGGGAGGAACCGAGCACGCCGGACAAGCGGACTGCACCATGTGATTGAAAAGGGGAGAGATATTGATCGACCCACTCAATATTAGAACAAATATTCTATCAAATTAATTATTTTACCATGAACACAGAATATTTAATTTACCGTCAGACCTCCACCGAAGATTTCAGTTGCGGCGATAAAAGAGAATATAAGTGAACTACTCCTTTACTCTTCAGTCTTCGTCCCTGTGAGTGGTCTAGTCCGTCAGATGTGCACCAGCAGCTGAAAACAGGCCTGCTTGTTGCAAGGTGAGTTGCTGGAGCAGCCTGCTTCATTACAGCACGTGAAGTCTGTCTTAATATAGCAATTAATTAATCCATTAATTAACGGTTCCCACTGACACATGTAACTATTGGTTTACTACTAGTAGCAAAATATCCCTGACGAAAAACAACAGTAGTTACCATGTAATAATGTAAATAGCAACATAAAACATACCTGTTTATAGGGATATTGTGGAATACTCAACAGCGATACCATAAAAGGTAAAAAACAAACAAACAAACAAACAAAAAAAAACGTAAAGTACAATAACATCACTGTAAACTCACCGTTGAGTACCACAGACACCATATAGGCCCCTATAGTCATTCCTGTTGTTTTGTTAAACATAAAATATGTGTATTATCTGCTTCAGTCTATTTAAAATGAAAATGAAGTGACAGAAAATTATCCTTCTATATGTTGCTGTTTCTATATGATGCTGATAAATAATGAATATGACCTTCCTGTCCCCTGCAGTGACAGGAGCATCAGTCCTGCAGGAGCAATCTGCTGTCTGTTCCTATCAGATCAATTGGGTATTAGAAAAATTATGAGAAAAACTAAAAATATAAACCATGCAACGTAAGTGACTGCATACACATTTTTGATTAGAATGATATAGCCCAGACCAGTTACATCAAAATATTTAGATTATTGGATGATTTTGGAGCTTATCACATAATTTTCTCCATGCAAGCCCTTCATAGAAGAAGAGAGAAGAGCGAGAGGTGGCCTCTGCATGGCTGAGGAAGACTGTCATTCATTTTTTAAAAGAGGGCTTTTATAAATAGTCTGTCCAGATTCACACCCCCAAGGCCTTTTTGGTGGTTATCAAATTCAGATTAAATATAGATAAGGTCATCTGGATTCTAAATCATGTTGCTTCTCAATCTGCAAAACGTGAAGAATTGAATTAGAGCAGAGATGAAATAAACCAGAACGAAATCACTCACTGCTCCTTTTTTAAAATCTTATCAGAGCAGCCCACAAGAAGCAGGGCAGCTCGCAAAATGTGATGTTAGAGCTGCACTGACTGCTAAAAGACTATCTGAGGGTGATGAGAGACAGATAAAACGTAGCATGCCATGGCTCCTAAAAGTGTAGATTATGGTAGAAATGAAAATTTAGCTATTATTTAATCACCCACACATCAAAAGAAACTCTACTGACGCTCATAAAACCACCAAACACATAAAAAGCTAGCAACAACAGTTCCATCTTAGCCTTTTTCTAAACTATAAATAGGACCTTTGTTTCACAGTGTTCCCCCAAACAACTGCAAAATGGGTCCAGAGGTCCTAAATTTGTTTGTTCTCGCAGAAGACTGTTTGCCCCTATAGGTTGTATTCAACAAGGGCATTTTTAGTCAGGAAAATATAATGAGGTAAATATTGGACCTCTGGATTCACAGTGCAATCGTTTGGCTGCAAAACACTTGGGTTATGCTGCACAAGCTGTTTGGAGAATATTGCTGAATATTTTGGGGTTTTTTTTGCAGCTATAAACTCTACTGTACATAAACTTCTACACCACAGGGGCAAACTTGCTGTGTTTAATAGTCTTACACGTGTCAGTGGAGCTTTCAGTGAATGGGGTGACAGACTGAATGACTTAATTTTCATTTTGAGGCGAATTATTCCTTTAACATGGTACATAGAGGCTACAAAGTTTATGATACCTTGAAACACTGCAGATCAATCCACAGGCTTCTCTGAATCATAAAGGGAAGGGAAGTGTCTCCAAAAAGGCCTGATGGAATTGAAACTGAACTGTGGTGCATGTGAAGGAGCGAACAGCTGTAGTTGTCTGCGCTGCTGTGGAGTCTGGCGTCTCCGTTGAAAAATGATTTGCCGATGCAATAATGAGGTTTTGAAATGCAGGGACAGGAAATGTAATGTGGCAGGAGGGGAAAGGCGGGGAACGCTCAATAAACCTTACCCCATCTCGTCTCTGCCTCGCTCTTTCTCTTACAAACTCACACACACTTATGCATGGCCACGTGCATGCCCCCACCACATATACACACACACACACATGCATGCCCATGTGCATGAACCATACATACACACACATAACCTATCCATACTATATTGACGATTATAATGGGCACGCTACATACTAGCAGTTTCCAGGTCTGCCAATAAATAATTATTGATTTGCAATGTGCATCTGCTGAAATTGTTCCCAGATATCTTGAGAGATGCTTGATTAGGCCCGGCATACTGGCTCGTGATGTTTTTGTAGAAAACGCTGGTAAGTCATGAAGTCATGGGGTGCAGAAGATAGGATTTTTTTCATACAAACAATCCCATTTATGGTTCCCAGCTATACAGAGGGCATCGCGATCAGTGAAGGCGCTCTTTGTTGCGCTGATGATAATATTCAGACTCTGATGACAGTAAAATGATACAAAGACTTTCTCCCAGTAGCGCTGAAGCTTTGGGTTCACATCAGGCCTACGTGCTGCATTAGGGATGCACAGTAAGAGTTTATTGATTTATCCATCCACTGTGCCCATGCTATATGAATCTACTGACAGCCTGCTGAATAAAATATAAACTAAATAAAAATATAATCAGAAGGTTCATGTAGATGTCAAAAGCAGTATAAATAAATCTATCGCTCCTGTTTTGCCTTCATATGTTCATATATTTTTTGCTTTCCCATAAATATGCCTTGCATCTTTAAATGTTTTACGCAATCCTTATGAAATAACAGCAGAACAGATTCTGCCTGCAATCCACTGATGTACGGCCAAGCGACAGAAATAAGCTTAAGTTGACATGATTAGCTCTCTGACTCCGACACCCCATCACTTCAGCACTACCTTGCAAATACTGCAAATTGATTTTTATTGGATCTCTCATACTATTATCAGGAACATTACGGGCCAAGCCTGACCTATTATCACGCCTGAAATCTATTTTATATTCATTCCGAGTGCGATTCTGATTAGGTTTAGCATTTTCACTTTCTTGAGCAGTGCACTTAGACATATGAACAAGACGGGGATTTTCCTTTCCCCCATCAAAGAGCAGCTGATCCAATCCACATGCAGCCTCCATCTATTCTCTACAACAAAAGGCAGTCTGAGTGAGATTTCCTTTGAGGGAGTGCATGTTCAAACTTGCCAATGTCTGACTGTGAGAGATCACTTTTATAAACCCGCAGAGGTATGTACTTAATTGCCACTCCTCCGCTCCACCATAATGCTGCAGTTTCACCCCTGAAGTCTCTAACAGGCCAGCAGCTCGGCTGAAAGGATTTGTCAGGATCTTATCCACACATTTGACCAGAGGGAGAGCTGACTGCCTGTCCTAAAAGGGAGTTATAAAATGGGCTTCTCATTGTAAAACCCCAAGTACACAATGGTTTGGTTTTATAGGGCGAGAGAGCACATAATTGGAGAGCGCGTTATTGAAGTCAGAGTCTGAATATATCTACAGCTGTTACAGGGTGGGAGTCAAGCATGTCTGCAGTTGCTGCGGAACATTGACCGCGTGCTGAGGAGAAATCTCCAACTGATTTCTAGTAAGCAGATGACGTTGCAGTTTAACTCGATCGCATCCTCTTACCCTTGCAGGAGGAGGTATAAATAACACCGACTTCATGGCACAATCTTTTTTTTTTTTATTTGGCGATTTCCATTCTAGGTGAAATCTTGATGTGCAGTTAATATCCACGGTAACGGCTGCATCTGGTGAACACAAAACATGCCATATCAGTGCTGTCAAAACAAAAAAATATGTCTAAAACAGTAGGGCATGGAGGGACTAACCACTGTGCCACCAATATAAAGCCTCAGCCTGATGAGCAGCAGGGTTATTAAACAGATATGGGAAGGGGGGGGGTGACTGCTGTGTCCATTTGTCTTTCGGGTCAAACGCCATCTCTGCCTCATGCCCGGTCAGTCACATTGCTCGCATACAGAGTCACAACTCCACCCCTCTGCTTGCCCCCAGCAGTTGGCACGGCTGTGTCATCTCAAGCTCTCAGCTGTTATTGTGGCGAACCACGGGCAGGACCAGCAGTTGTCAAGGACTAAAGCAACAGTCGACTGCTATATCATCTCTGGGTTAGAGGGCAAATTTTTTATCAGAGTTTTGGTGTAATTTTAAAAATGAAGTAATGTTTCCTTACATCATTATTAAGGGTAAATATTTGATTAATATTGCAAAATATCCCAAAAGCCTTCTATCTCATGGGAAACAATGGATTTGCACTCTTCTTTTCACTTAATATCACTAACACATATATATCCACCCCCACAGATACAACCCTGCATAGAAGCATATTGATACAAATAAACATCTTGTGTGTGTGTGTGTGTGTGTGTGTGTGTGCCCTCATCCACACTTACAAAGCACCCACACATAATTGCAGTGTGAGTTTCCTCGAGCGCTTCATGCAGGAATCCAGACCTTGGAGTTGCAGTAAAAGAAGGACTGCTTTGATGGCATTTGCGGCTCATAGAAACCTGGAAAGAGCGAGAGAAATCTGACTTGATACTTTGTGTAAGCATGGTAATACCAATCACAACGCTACAGTCTCGCTATGCCATCATATCAGATGAAATATTCCTTGGCCTTGTATAATTTTGTCTTGACCTTTACATCAGTTAGAGCCTCATATTAATGTGCTGCTACCAGTTCCGCTTATAAAAGTAACTCAAAATCATCCTAAATACTTTCACAGCTGCTCTATCTCTTCCAGTTCATTGTCTGTGGAAATGACATCATAAGTCAGAGGGTAGGAGATAGTCTTATTTCAAGCTACAAAATACAGAAGTGACTGTTCCTGAGCTGCTTGAACTACAATAATTTTAACCCCAAAAGTTGGTGTTAAAACAGCAAGAGAGAAATGATACTGTTAAATATCAATTTGTGACATCCAATGATATTTATGTTGATGTTTTGAAGAGCTGAACAGTTTTATGCTATCAAACTTATCTGTGTTTGACCAGTTATCCACAGGAATAAGAAAAATACATCACCAAACAACAATATTGCCTCAGAAATGCAAGGTCTATTACCAAAAACTGTTTTTAACAATATTAAAGTGTTTTAGGGTGTGTTTTTCATTTAAGGCAATACCTGGGCCAGGCCCATCCTGGTTCCGCAGGTCTTGGGCCATCCGTTTAGTCTTGGATACAAACGCAGCAGAGGACATGAGTTGCTTAGATGGGCCGTCATAATTCACTATGTCATACTGCCCAGGGCCTGGGAGGGGAGGGTCCTTAGGAACAGGCAGAGGAGGTGCGGATACTGCCAGACAATGTCTCCTCCTTTGAACACGGTTGAGATGATGTAAGTGTTTAGACCAGTGAACCCAAGTATCTAGGTAACAGGTATCCGAAGCTATAAATATTGTGGGTGTACTCACGGCAGGGTGGTCCTCTTCACTGGTTCAGGGGGCTGATGAGGACTGTAGGCGCCTGGACCTGGCACACAGTTTTTCAACATACGAGGGAATCTGGGAGTTTTTGATTTGAAGGAGGACATGGCTGCCATGGGACCTTTCTGGATTAAAGTGTCATTCACCTCATACTGGCCTTTAAAAACATACAAAGTAATATTATAAATAAGAGACAAAATACAACATACAAAGTAATATCATTAATAAAAGGCATAAAATAAGAGACTGCATGAAAGAGGGCCTTCAAAAAAGTGCTACAAAATGAGACCAAGCATGAGGTATTGAAGGATAATTACATGGTGATGGCAAGTTTTTGTTTGGGCAGAAACAGCTGCGCCTCGTTTTGGACAGAAAAGTTGACGAACCAGCCATCAAAGACTTTCTTCCATCAAAACATACCTACCGAGACAAAAGAACATAGGAAACGACATAAAATGGGCAACAGATACATCCTGAAAGAAGCCACTTTCCCTGTAAAATGACACTTGCATAACTCACATACATTATATTGGTTTGGGGCAGGAGTCTTGTTCTTAGGGCCGTCAAGCTGCACAGCCACGGGCAGTCTGAAGACCCTGGAGGCTCCCCTGCCAAAGCTGTGCTTGTTTATGAAAGAGGCCTGCAGGTTGTATACATTTGGTCCTGGGATGCATCTGTATGGGCTATGAGGAAGCCTGGCAGCCTAGTGGAGAGGATACGAAAAGCCATCTATTTCAAGACAGAGCAGGCTTTTGGCATTGACAATTATCTATTCTATTTGAGGCCAATTAATAAAATCCAAATTGAACTTGCCATTGATTATTACACAGATAACATGCCCACCTGACCTTGGATGCAAAGCCTGTGGTGCCTTGCTTAGAGAAAGAGGGGCTGCTGAATTCAGCATTCACAATACCTCCGTAACTTCCTGGTCCTGGATTTTCATCCTGAAAACACACATCATCATGGTTACTCTGACTATAGCCGACTTTTTGCAGTGATTAGATGAGCTGGCAGATTCAAATGTCCTACCAGACAGATTGGCAAGGGGAACCTCTTAGTTTGAGACAAAAACCCTTTCTTCTCCTCATTGCTTTTCACCACTGTTTGGTATTTTGTTGGTATTGAAGATGTCCCACCATAACCTAACCCGACTAAAGTAAGACAAATGTCAAATAAATCACGAGTCACACATTTTTAACTAAAAATAAAAATTCACTCTCAAAATAGCTAGTTAATAAGGTGGACTCACTTTCACCCAGCCCTCGGTATATTTTGCCCATGATCCAGTAGGATGACATGTAGAAAGTTATTGCTGACAAACTGACAGATGCCCCTGCGTTTTACATAGGAACAAAGCAGCAAGATTTTGAACAGCAAGTTAAGCTAAATCTTGTTTAATTTTTGTGGTTGAAAAACACTATGGCAGGACAGTGTGTCCTAACCGAATATGTTGCTATGACAACATAAAAACAGAGTAACAGTGATTTAATATGGGAGGCTGGCTACATTGTTGTCCTTTAGCACCATCTCTCGGTGAAATTATATTTTATGAGACGCTTTCCACCAGCCCGCCGCTGTTTTGTTTTCTAGATAGCTCAATCCATCATGGCGATGCACGCAAAGGCGACTCCACCACAGATTCCCGACACACGTCGGGAGCTAGCTGAACTTGTGAAGAGGAAACAAGAACTTGCCGTAAGTTAAAGTTACTGCTTTTCGGTTTATTTTCGTTAACTATCTTGCCATTACGAGTGTAGACAACGTTTACGTTTGCTTGGGAACGAGCACGCTAGTAGGCCTCGCGGACGGCTAAGCTAATGTTAGCTAACGCTTGCTAATGTTGGTTAGCTTTTGGTTTGTTTCGGCATATTTTTGTACAGTAGGGCGCTAATGCTAACTTGGTAACGTTAGCTAGACTATAAAGAGGCTAGTAAATGAATTTTCAAGAACTAACCCTTCTACCTAGATATAGTTAACACACATAAGGCACCGACACTCACCTACTTTATTAGATAAAGTAGTCACAGATAGCGGTGAGCTTTTTGCGTTTTTTTTAGGTATTGTAGTTCTGGCTCAATATGCTAACGTTAGCCAGCTAATGTAGCCTCCCTCCGGTCCGCTAAACTTCCAACCATAGTAGTACATCGGCTAACCGGCGCTAACTCTACATATCATTTCCAGATGCACTATACGAGTAGTGCACTTTCTCACAGATGCCGTGTAGAAACAAATATGTTTTAATTGAAATAATTTTCTTTAAATATTTTAACATGCAGAAAAATATTCTACAATCCTGTCCAGGAAAATCTAGTTCTTCCAGCATCTCCTATTTCCCTGATTCTGTTTCTGACTCTGCTTCTCCCTACACCCATGGGACATCATCAGCACCTCTCTTTTAACCTGAAAACAATCCAGAATAGTGTGATCACCCAGCTAGTGACTGTTATTGCACTATGTATGCGCAGTATTCATAAAAGGCAGCCAGACATACTCCAATAAGTTCTTGATCTGATTTCTTCATCATCGCAGGAGACACTGGTGAACTTGGAAAGACAAATATATGCATTTGAAGGCAGCTACCTAGAAGACACTCAGATGTATGGCAACATCATCAGAGGATGGGACAGATACCTCACTAACCAAAAGTAAGCACTGTATCAAACTTGTCATTTGTGGACAACACCAACATAGTAGGAAGGTATTTGAATTGGGACACTGAAGTGCTCTGAAATAGTATTGGAAATATAATGGCATTATTCATCAGGTACTGTTTGGGTTTGTGTTGTTTAATTCAGTCATTAGCATGATATAGGGCTGAAAACTGAATGTATTTTTTCTTGTCTCTCTCCTCTAACAGGAACTCCAACAGTAAGACTGACAGAAGAAATAGGAAATTTAAGGAAGCAGAGCGTTTGTTCAGCAAGTCATCGGTCACATCAGTCGCAGTGCGTTCTTCTCCTGCTGGTCCTTCTAAAAAAATAATTAAAAAAGAGATATTTTTGTTGTTCACTGCTATGCAAGAAAGTGCTAATCCAAGTGTGCTCTTTCTTTTAATCTACAGGCAGTATGTGCACTTGGTGGGATACCCGATCACATGAATGAAAAGCGTGAGTTCCTTTTGATAACTCTTCTAAAATTATCAATATCGCTTTCACACTCATTATTAATGACAGTATGAGTTTGACTTGTTGTTGTTATGCTGACTTTGTGCTGTTATGTGGGGCCCTCAGGTGAGGCAGGCAGTGGCACTGAGAGCGACACCTCTCCAGACCTTCAAAACCAAGAAAACGAGCCCAGCCAGGAGGACACTGAGGACGCAGACGGGGCGCTGCAGGACCTGAAGCCCCAGAAGGCTGCATCCTCCTCCTCAGGCAGCCATCACGGGAGCCACAAGAAGAGGAAGAACAAAAACAGACACAGGTAGAACCACTAGACACAGGACGGACCTTGTCTGTTGTGTCACTCTATGCGGTCTATTGCTGCTTTCCCCCTCGGATCGCTCTAGATAATCTTATCTGAGGATTCTTTGGCTGAGGTGTTGAATCTGTCGTTGTCATTCCCTGTCAGCAAAGACATTTTTGTCAGGGTCAGTGCAGTTGGATTGGGTTTCTGTAAACGTCTGGTTGTGGACGTGTCACTCTCCGTTCCCATTCTATGTTCAACTTGAATCTGAAACAGAGAAATGGTATTTTTGAGGAGAGACTGGGTGAGCTGTAAACACAGAAACATGGGTCTCTACAGGCGTAAGCCTCTGGCTATTGCCATTCTCCTCAAGCTGCGCTTACTTGCCAAATAAAACATTTTCAGTGTCATCGTAGTTCAGTACGACCAACCTGGAAAACTAGTCGCTATGCTGACATTACACCTTATTAGTTCTGCTTCTGTCTTTGTGAATTGGTGGAGTGGTATTCATATAATTCTGGGAAAGGGTCAACAAGTGAAGTAAGTTGCTTTTCCATTTTGATAGTTCAGAGAAATGACAAGCTCTACTTTCACCATCTCGGTTGAAAGTTAACTAGTAATTATGTATACTGTGGTCTGAAAAAGTTCAGCTGGTTTCAATTTTTTGTGTACAACAAAATATGGTCAACACCACATTTAAAAAAAAAACAAAAAAACAACAGTATCAGCTCCATAGTAAATAATTTGGTTCAGTCTGTTGGTGACAGAAAGAAAATCTCTGTCTGGCCGCCTCCTCTAAGTAACATTTTTGTTTTGATTTCATTAAAGGGGAAAAATAAAGAAGAGCTAAGAATATCAGTTGCAAGTTGCTTTGTTTTGGTTAACGTGAGTGTATTAAAATGTCGTGTTTTTCCCTACTCAGACTATTCTGTTCTAACCACACACACACCACAACAGGTTTGCTTCACCTAATGTCCTTAGACGCAGCGATACTCTCCCTCTTTTAGTCTGGACTGCAGTATTATTCAGCAGTAGGGCTTAGACTCAGGCTGGTGAACTAACGACTGCTGCTCTCTTCCTTCCCCTAATGCCGCCCCCAGCCCTTCTGCCATGTTTGATTATGACTTTGAGTAAGTCTGAATTTTACTTCCTGCTCCTGTGGTGTTTACATCCTGCCTGCCGTAAACCCCATCCTTTCTTTTCCACTGTTTTTCCTGCTCTCCGTCTGCTTCTGTTGACCTAGAGTTTGTGAGTTGAAGCCTGCTAGTTACTCAGTCATACTGCATGTCCAACACTTCATTATTTTGATCATGCGCTCTAATACAAATCAGCATCTAACATTCTGGACTCCATTAGATGATGTATTGCTGGGGTTATAACACATCTTAGAGTTTAGGTTGTTTTTTGACCACAGTTTCATTGGAGAAGTCAACTTACCCTCCTGCAATTAAAAAAAAAAAAAATGGAAAAGAAAATGAGATGGGATGGCCACAGATTTGAGTACAAACAAAAACAAAGTGGTGGTCACATAGTGTTTGTTATGGGCTGGTTTCTATAGCTTCCTTCACTGTAACAGAACAGTAGCGATGCTGCTTTTTACCATGGTTCCTGTCAGAGGCACTTTTCCAGACGGACAATGTCTAATGTGACTTTGTTCTGTTGTAGGTTTGACATGAAGGTCAACAAGAAACCAAGAGCTGTAAGTTGAACTCTTATTGTTCATTAATGTTTCTCTAAATACTGTGTTAGGTGTTTTTATCTTCATTTTACCCATTCTTCTTTCCGTCATGCAGGACTATTCAACTTAATGAAGGGGACTGGAACATCTGGGCACACAGAGGATATCCGTGGAGAAACAATTTGACAGTTTCTGGACTTTGTGAACTTTGTATGTCTTTGTTGGTTGTCATATTTCTGCCTGTACTGTGTATATTGCCTGAAACATTCCCCCTCATTGCATACTTTTGGTTGCATTCATGTTTATGAATTAACAATAAACAGCTGAATGGTTTTGCATGTTACTCGAGGCCAAACTTGGGCCACCTGCAGTAACACACCATCTTGTATAGTGTTTTAAAAATAAAAAAAAGACTCAGTATTTATTATGTACCTCCCATGTTTCCCACTGTAAGTTTTGTTTAGGAAAATTTGCCTTTTTATTAGTGCCATGTAGTAGGACTTTGCTCCTGAATGCCCCAGCTTCTTTTATTTCATGGCTTCTTTTGCATAAAATTTTAATAAAAGACCAAGAACATGAATGTCTTTTGGGTATTTGTCAAAGTGATCAAGTTTTTAATGGTTACTTAAAGCGTTTTTAATCTGTGGTATTTCTTGTAACATTTGTCAAGGGATAGTTCTAAGTTGTCATGTGACTAATAATTGTTTCCTTCCATGACTTGACTGCAGGCATTACCGCAAACTTTTGTTATTTCTTGTGTTGTTCACATTATACATACCGGCCAGTGAGCTTTAAAATTGACAAATTCTTGAACGGGCTCCCAAGTTCATTCTCTTTCTCAGCATTTCCCAGATCCAAATGAGATATGGCATTGATGCGGTTAGATGTTTTTTTAACATTGTTTTTAGAGTCCAAACATGATTAGAGGAGAGTTCACATACCAACAAAGAAAATTGTCATCGCATTCTCTTGTGACAGTTTCACAGAGGTTCTTGTATGAAAATAGTAACTGCAGAGAACAGGGGGCTTTTTGCAGTGCAAGCTGATGACAGACCTCTGCTGTTTGCACAGTGTTCCCAGCTTTCTGTCGGTCATAATCTGCAATCCCTTATTGCATTTAAACAGAACAGATTCTAAACACGTCTGCCTTTACATTGGTCGGTGATTGATTTATTATATGTCATGAAAAACGGGGCAGAAGTTCTTACTTTCAACTTGATGTCACAATGCAATTTCAAAGTCTTTCACTAGGTAGCGCCAAAACATGTAGATTAAAACATTGACATACTGTGTTTTTGTGGTTCCTTGTCCGTGTACCTGTCATTTCCTGCTTAAAGTGTAACATAATCAAGGAGCAGTTTGTTTTAATCCTTTAAATCTCTGTTTTATTGGTTGTATACAGATAGACAACATAACATTAATACTTGTACAGGAATGAGAGCATAAAGAAATGTGCAAGGCTGATAAATATGGACACTGCAAGAAACTCATAGCTACATGAAAACACAGAATATGACCCATAATGCCCTGTGTTTTGACATACAAACATTAAGTAGATGCAGAAGTGTTGCAATCTCATAGTTTCATTGTGTGGTTAAACAGCAGTAATGCCGCCAATTAAAATTAAATGAAAGCGGATTTCAGAGTTATGAGAGTGGGCGGTGTGGATGGATAAAACGATTCATGTGGTTATGATGCTTTCATCCAGCAGTAGCTGTCAGTGTAGCCGAGCATTTGAAAACATATGAGTTTGGGGTCCCTGCAAGATTAAAAGGCGGGTGGTGGGTTTCAGTGAGCCGAGGCAGGCTCTGTAATTCCTAAATTGGGCCCTTGGATGAAAAAGGCTTTCAATGTAGTGTGAAATTGAAGCGCTTAAATGCTGTAGTGGCTGCCGTCATTAACCGTGACGGGCCCGAGCATCACCGCCACACTGGGATGGAGACAGACATCCGGGCCCGGGACCGAGCCGAGCTGCTGACAAACAGATATGATGGAGAGACTGACTGGGGAAAGTCCGTCCCTGGAATGCATTCCTCGGTTTCGTGCTGCCTGCTCCACCGCCACACCATCTGAGAGTCACATTTCATCTGGAATGGACGACACAATTACTGTTTTTT
>OMLF01010223.1:0-13639 GCA_900302615.1 Holocentrus rufus
GAGCATCTCTGTAATGTTTCAGGCATTAAAACTACACTCTCCGAGTTGTGCAGATACTCCAGGTTGGAGCTCTCCAGGATAATGGCACAGGTCCAATTTGGTAGAATGTTTGTCCCTCATGTGAATGAGTGTGTGTGTGTGTGTGTGTGTGTGTGTGTGTGTGTGTGTGTGTGTGTGTGTGTGTGTGTGAGGGAGAGAGCGAGAGAGAGAGAGAGAGAGAGAGAGAGAGAGAGAGAGAGGGGTTAAGGTTTAGAAATAACAATTTGGGAAGAGGATAGGTTGTGGAAGAAGAGAGGAAAATGGGTAAAGAGTGAAAGAAAGTGCAGAAAAAATAACAGAGAAATTGTGAACCGCCATACACCATTCCCCATCTGTCTCTGAGTGATTACACCAAATAGCAGATTATCCATAATGACAGAGAGAGTAAGTGTGTGAGAGAGAGGAGATAGAGAAACTTGGAAAAGTGAAGAAAAAAGAGGAGGAGAGAGGATGGAGAGAGTTTATGTTTGCATCTTTGTGTGTGTACGTCCACGCAGGATGATCCAAGCTGAGCTGAATACCTCTTGTCGTCCATCTCTCTCCCTCTATTTCCTAGACGACTGACAGAAAATGTTTTGTTTGCATTGGGTGCTTTTTTTTCTGCTCCATTACATAAAAACTCTTTGATCTGTAAGACTGACGGTGTGACTGGACACAGAGGTGCAGAACTGGATAGAGCAAAGCAAAAAAAAAAAAAAAACAGAACAAAGCAGACTGGGACAGAGGAGCAGAAAAATAAAACTGGAGGAGAGGTGATGACACCTCCCTTGTTGTCACAAATTATTCAGTCTACCCCCCTAACTATTAAGCACAGATGAGCCTGTAACATGGGGCCAAAAATCTGCCTTGTCACAGTCCTGGGATTTGTGGAATTGGGAGCAAGGGTGAACAACAGTTTGTTTGTTAGCAAAATATTCAGTGTGTTCCGATTGTTACCTGCAGACAGAATTCTGCAGCAAAGTAACAACTGACCTGGT
This sequence comes from Holocentrus rufus, assembly GCA_900302615.1. NCBI lineage: Eukaryota > Metazoa > Chordata > Actinopteri > Holocentriformes > Holocentridae > Holocentrus > Holocentrus rufus. The sequence goes on from OMLF01010223.1 coordinate 1,017, forward strand.
CCAACATCAAACACTAATAGGCCTGGGGGACAGAAACACTGGAAAACAACTGCGGATGTATGCAACACACTCTTGTAACAATATCTACAGGAGCAGTAGTCCATAAATTTATGGTGGCTGCATGGCACTCTGTAGTGAAACAGCAAAATCCCAAAGCAAAGCCAAATTATTGATCGCTTGAAAACGATGTTGCCCACGGTTGCCCAAAAGGTCGATTGTGCTTCAGAAGTGAAAGCAAATACATTAAGAGAAACACACATATATACAAAATCTAAAGTCTAAAGCAACTGCAAAAACAGAAAAGCATTGCAAGGAAAAAGCAAATACATCAAGAGAAAATCACGAACAATCAGAACACATGGCAAAAGATAAACCAACTGCAATAAATTTAAATTGAACAAAGTTACAGAAACACAGCGCGAAGCCAGGAAAAACAAAGAATTACCAAAACACATGCACCGATGGGAATGTTTGTGGATGACATATGATACAGGAAACTGATGCATTAGGCCAGCTACATCACCTTACACCAGCTTCAGCTTTATGTAACCCGAACCCTATCAAGTAAAGTCTCAAGTTTGAATAGGTAAGTTTCAAATAAATCCCAGACCACATAGGTGTAATCAGGACAAGTCTTATCGCTCCAGCTGAAGTCTTCAGCTCTCATATTTCATGTCACACCATAGGCATATCACAAATGGGGAGGGCATGGGTGACAAGACCCCTGCAATATTACATAACAATCATTTTGTATCCCCCAATACTATATCCAGACCTGAAAAATAATTAAGGGATCCACAAGCCTGCCCCTCATATGCACGTGTAAAATCAGTCCCAGACACTTTCTGTCAGACAACTGTTTGACAGAAAGCACTAAACCTAATTCTAAACTCTAAACTCTTCCTGTCTAAAATGTACACACCACTGCCCCAAGCTCGCTCCGGATTGCTGCTGCTGAATTTGAATTACTGAATCAGTGGTTGAGTTCACTGTACAGTGAGGTGGTCAAAAAAGTACGGTTCATACTTGATAACACAGGCATAAATATGTATGTCCCACCAACTTTTCAAGACAGCTGAAATGCTCCCACCAACAATTGTGATTAGTCTCTGAAATGATGAACTGTCTCTGGTGCCCACCTGCTCTATCCATGCACAATTATTACTAACAACTATTATTGTTATAGAGTGTTGAAGTTATAAAGGCTAAAAAAGTAACAAAATTATATTTATGTAAATGGTTACACTCTGGAGCTCTGGTTTTTGGATGAATAAAATCACATTTTTGAGAATCTGAACTGGAAGGAAAAATGAATCCTTTGGGTACATTTGGGCTTAGGTAACTGTTTGAGCGCTCTGGGTAAATGTTTGAGCATTTTGGAGTACTTTAGGGTACTTTTTGGAAACCGTCTGAGCACTTTGGGGTACTTGGGTGATTCGTAGGAAAAGGCAAACATTTCTGGGTGAAGCTGGACAACCCATAGACCCCTGGCCAAATGGTGTCCCCCAAAAATGTAAACAATGATGTTGTCCATGTCATATTATCTAGAGCCTTTCTATCTACCCCCTGTATTGGCTTATGACAGTGTTTCTGAATCCATTACTCAACACCCCCGTCCTGCAAGTGTTTGATCCAGCTTTACTCTTACACACCTGATCCATTTGAGGTATTGTGACATTATGTAGCTCTTAATAGGACTGACATTGAACTTGGCTGAGAACTTCATGGTTAGATGCCTGCAAGCTACAGAATAACTGAACTCTTTGTTATTTCAAATTCAAAATGGCTTTTCAAATGTTTTCTTCAATGTAAACAAAATGTCTCTTGTGTCTCCAGTCTTCCAGCTATTTAGTCATTCAACTGCTGAAATACGGGCTTGTCAGTTTCATCCTCCCTTTCAGCTCTATTTGTTTGGGCTGCTGAACAGTACGTGCATGAAAATTATTTACCTTCACATAAAATTTTTTGAGCACATTTATTTTCCCTTAAAGATAAGTTTGCATATTGAACAAACAAACAAGAGTAACTTGTAATATTTTTATGAGCTAGTGAAATGGTATGTGGAGACATGACCTTTTTAATTATAACTTATTGAATGTGGGTTGTATTGGTTTGCTTTTTCTTTTACAGTGATGAAACCAGTGATGAGGAGTGATGGGCTCATATATAATATATTCATATACTGTACAGTTTTATATATCAAAAGTTATATGTCAAAGTTTTATATATCCATTGATATATGTGTTACTTTGCTACCTTTTGTTCAGGCTGAACTGAACAAGAGAGAGCAGAGGAGATATGAGGGGTGGAAGAGGAGGCAAGAGGATAATTCAGAAGAGGAGAAAGGAGAGAGACGGCAGCAGACAAGGCAGACTCCACATAAAAATACTGTATACTACTGAATATCACTGTAGGCCTGTACAGACCGCTGTTCAAAGTGTTTATCATGCTGCTTCCTTTAGACTTATGTATATGTACGTCAGAGTGCACCAGACTAATGCGTTTTGCTATTGAAATTTTAAATTTTTCCTTCAGGCAAAAATGTTCTATACTAGCTGTACTGTGGTTTTGTAACTTCCTCTGGGACGAGGCCTCTGAAATCCTAACAGTTCTGTGTGCATTCACTCCTCCAAATTCAGCATCTAGGTCTTGTCTGTTTTTTTTTTTTTTGTTTTTTTTTGCAGACATGAATGCAGACACAAAAAGAGCTGTGAACTGCTCCTCCTTCTCAGGCTCCATTTAACACGATCAGGTGAAAAACAAAGGGCACTCTTTTTGTGCCATTGCAGATCAAGGGCAAAATGGCAATCTTGATGGGAAACAAGTGGATTTTTTTCCACCTGCTCTCATTTGATAATGTCATTGTTGTAATGTCTGAAAGCCTTGGGCATGCACCATATATTGCCAATATAAATCGCACAGCATGGCACAGGTTTGGCATAAAAAAATGAAATTCACTTTCTCAGTTGGTAAAATTGTAGGCATGTTAAATAAAAATCACTGTGAATACAGAAAAAAAGACTCAGTATATGACTCAAAGAATATGACACATAGCGTACACAGAACTCTCAAATCAGTTACTGTTTGGTTACTTTTGACACAAAAACTACTTGGTTAAGTTTAGGAAAAGGATTAGGTAAGGTTACAGTAAGGACTTCCATCGTCATGGTCACAATAATAAAAACGGAGAAACAAAACAAAACTGAAAACTAAATCTAAACACCTGGAAACGAACACCAGTCTCACTTCACTCGGGACTCAAACACCAGTCTCCCGTGTTGAAGTCCTGTGTTTGACCCATCCACCACCCCAACCTCCTTCCTATGTGGACTGTCTCGGTCTCTCTACTATGTCGCTTACTGCCAGTAGGGGCACTAATTTAGGAAATGCTTCTCTACAGGGTAGAAACAAACAACCTGTGGAGTCGTTCTTTGTGGGAGGGCGCTCTGTATTTTTAGTGATTGACATTGGAACCTGACAGTTAATATTTCTGTTTAGATGACTGATCACACCCACCCACCCACACACACACACACACATTAAACACCATTGATGCTGCACAAAAATGCAGCATCAAATAATAAAATCCAAACCCACTGATGTTTAACAAAAAAAAAAAAAAAAATCAGATCACTGCAGAGCTCCTTCTTTCTGGTGGCAGTGAAGAAACAAAACGAACGTAAAGGCAAACTGGGGGGCAAACTCAAGCATTTGATGCTAGCAGTATGGAACAGTTGATCAAACTATTGACTGCTGATATAATTACAGCTGCAATGACTGTGGCATTATAAAGTCATGTTAGTAAAAACTACCATGCTGTTCAACTTGATGTGCTATATTAGTCAAGGCAGTAGTTTGTCTCCAGTTTAACTGTTTCGACTTTTGATGGGTGTCAATGGGGGGAAGTAAACCAATGTTAAACTCTATAAAGTAGCTGGATTCAAAAGATATAAATGTGACCTGTAGGTTTTGAATGGGATTGATTTTAGGAGATATAAAGATCAAAATTGCCATTCGCTTGGTTTAAAATAATAACAATGTGGTGCTTTTATTCACTGTACTCAAATTAGATAATGTGGCAGTGCCCATTCCTTTATCTACTTCTCTTGTAGAAATTAGTGGCACAGCCTTCCAAAATTTGAACCCAGCGCCTCCCCAGTGTATTCAGGCCACATTTCAAATATTAGCAGGGACAACATGCGGCCAGATAATGGGCTCATATTTCATCACATTGACCCTGTTTCGCACAGAATTGCACCTTATTGACTTTGCACGGATAGACACACATGCACACACACATTTGCAACCTCACCCACATGCAAACACTTTGCACAGTTTTCTATGTTTTGTATTCGTGTGAAGACATTTGGATGCCACAATATGGTAAACATAGAGGACACACACATGCACAAACACACACACACACCCTTAGTATGATTAGGGAGATGATGTTGATGTTTTTCTAACCAGCGTCAGGAGAGGCAGGCAGCTCTATACGGGTCAATGTTACAGCATCAGATTATTGTCCAGTTTGTACACACAGTCTCTTAGCTAGCCAGTGTCTGTTTGTTTGTGTCCATGTAGACAACGTGTTTGCCTTCCTCTTGCTGTGCGCATGTGTCTGTGTACCTACAGCTGATATCAAGTCTGCACACCCTTGAAAAATAAAACCAAAAACCATTAGGCCAAAATCAGGCTTTTTTCCCTTTAATTTGGACATAGTAAGCATCCAAATCAAAGGAAAAAATATAAAAGGCTGTTCATTTTTTGGCATTTTATTAAACTGCAAAACTTGGAAATGGAAGTAATGCTATGGTTGCATAAGTGCACACCCTTCAATTAATGCTTAATAAGAGTAGCTTTGATAATAGCAGTCTGATTGGATAAGACATTCCTTGGGGAGAGTTCACTTCCCAAAAAAATATCTTGATATCTGGAGCTATTTTCCCCTCCAACAGCCTCAAAGCATGATGTTCCCACCACTGTGTTGTACAGTAGGCACTGTTTTCTTTGACCGATAGGCTGTTGGCTCTGTGCCAACAATATCTTTTAGACTGAAGACCAAAGAGATCTGCCATGGTTTCATCATACCATAAAACATTTTCCCACATGGTTTTGGGAGATGGAGTATATTCTTTTTAGTGAAAAATGGCTTTTGTCTTGTTACCTTATATCACACGGTGCCCAGACTGGTTGTTATATGCATGGAGCTGCTAGACTCTACCATACTGTACTGATGTTGTTTAAGGTTGTGTTGATTTCGTGGTAGCTTTCCTAATAAGTGTCATCCATACCAGAGCAATCTACTATAGAGGAACAAACTGATCAGATGAGATATGAAATTGGAAATGATGTTCTTCATCTGAACAAGATCTCAAAGTCTTGTGCTTCTCTGCATACGAACATACATCAATCAATATGAGTTCAGGGCGATCTTGGCTCATACTTTAGGAAAAATAACTCACTTCCTTACATAAGTTCCACTACAGGTCCACTATTCAGTTATTCAATTCATTCATTCAATTTATTGAAATGCATTATGACTACATCATCATTTTACATCTGTAGCGTATACTCTGCAGTGTCAAGGGTCATCAAATGAGTTTCAAATTCTGCTGGTAGCACCTTTAATCTCAGGTGAAATTAAATAAGCCCGTTCATGTGAAAAAGGATCAACAAAGCGTCTCAGCCAAGATGGCTTCAGTGTATTGCCAGTCATTTTGATTTCCACACACTTGTTTTGACTTAACTTGGACATTCTGTCATCCTTCCCCGACAGGACTGCCTCACCGCACAGCCTTTCAGGTGCAACGGCTTTCTTTTCCACCTTTTTTCACATCTTAGATTCACTTTCACCTTGTGCCTTGTTTGCTTTCCTGGTCACACAAATCCACCAAGCACAAGAAACATAGCACCTTTTTCCCTTTACTTTGGGTGCATGCTTTGGAATGTGTATAACTTGTTAAATCTTAGCACAATTATATCCCCCAATTATGGAGTGAGGGCGCTCTTGCAAAACCAAAGTATTTTAGGTTTTCATTTTTAATATATTTCAGCAATGTATAGCCTTTTGATTTTGCAGTTTGCATGAAAGTAAAAATACTTGAGTGGTGATCAAAGGTTGTCATCTCGCACCTCAAAGTGATAAACACAAGAACGTCTGACAGCATGTGTACACTTTTGCCATGCATTGTGTGTGTGTATCTCACTGCATGTGGGTGCCTCTGCTTGCATGTGTGTGTCTTGATAATATTGCTGCCCAGCCCACAGAGTCTATTAAAGGAATTATGAAGATGTGTGCGCAGTCTGGATGACAGTCTTTAAGTGCTGGCGTTCAGAATATTATGGCTGCCATTATCAGATCGTCCAGCCAAGGGGACACGTCACACATCAACCCACACAACAGTACATAGTAAACAGCATTAGATACAATGTCCCACACAACACACTGCGGCCGATTAGGAGGAATATGGGCTAATGCTAATTGAACATCACCCATTAGAAAGAAGTGAGCCAAATGCTGAAAAAACATCACACATGCAGAATTCGCCAAATGCTAACAAAGCATCACACATTAGAAAGTATAGGCCAATTACAAATGAAATGTTACACGTAACGAATACTGCCAAGTGCTAACAAAACATCACACAGCTAGAATGAACAGGGCTGATGTGAGCCGAGCATGGCAAATTAGGAAGAAAAGGACACATACTAACTGAGCATTACACATCAGGGATGTGGCCAAATGCTAATGCAACATCACACATTAAAGAATACAGCTAATGGGAGTAGGGCATCACATGTTCGAGGCAAAATAGGCCAAATGCTTACAAAGCGTCATGCTTTGAATAAGCTCAATACAAAGGGAGGATTCAAATGGAAAAGGTGGCCTAATGCAAACACAAGAAACACAAGTGAGACCCAAATGAAACAGAACATTAAACCAAAAGCAGATATTACGTGAAAAAAACATATGTATTGTATTTCATTAAAAAGAACAATCTAATGTGAATGTAGCAGGATTTAGCATAGCCTGCAGCAACAAACAAGACATAACATGGCGTTTAACTGTTTTAACACTTTTCCTTAGTGCATGAACAGATTATGACACATTGTGATAAAAAAGAGTACACTGCACATAATATATTGTAGAACAGCTTCATGCCAAGAGGCCGTCGTATATTGTGGTTAGCTCCAGCTGAGACAAAATGCATCATTATATCAGTGGCAACCTGCCTGGCTCAGCAGCTAGCTGCAGCATGTTAGCTCGTCTCTCTGGGAACAGAACATTGGGCAGTGAAAGGAGCCAAGTCAGAACATGAAACAGACATGTTGGGACATCCGAACAGCTCGTCAAGATCCTCTCTCAACATTGTCAAGTGTGTCTTGGTAACACGACAGAACAGAGCCTCTTAATGAGAATCTGTCTCGGTCAAAAACCTCGCTATAATCTGATCTTATGTACAATCACTAAAACAATGTGGATTAAAAGTGACATGAAAGAGGCAAATGATTTGTGTGAAAGGAGCCCTATTAAACATGGAGTTACATAAAAAAGCAAATGGATGTACTCGGAGCTGGGCGACACTTTGACTGAAGAGAGGTCTCTTTTGTTGCCGTTCTGCTGTACTGTGGACTTCAGCTGAACAGAGAGTGGCAGAAGGCACAGGAGAGGGGAGGAAAGGAGAGTGCAGGATGACGAGGACAGGAGGGGGATTGGGTGATGTGGAGAGAGTGTAGAGATGCAGGGAGGGGAGGAGGCGGGGGGAAGGGAGATGGAAAGAAGGTGAGGGCATACAAAGCCAGAAGAGGAGATGACTGGTGACTGAGGCAGGGAGGCGAGCGCAAGAAGAAAAGGAGAGGGTGGAAGGGTGGAGAAGAAAGATGGGGGGTGGACGGATGATCAGAGGAGATGAAAGGAAAGAGAACAGAGAGAAATGGAGTGGAGAGGAGAGACGGCAGAGAAGAGGTGTGGAGAGAAGAGAGAAAAGGGTAGCGATAAGGGAGAGAGGAGAGCACGTAGAGCAAGGCTGGAGTGGTTTATTTGTAACTGTTGTCAGCTCCAAATTATCATTTGACTGCTTAACATTTTCATCCATAATGTAATTATCTGATTACCTTTAATTGTTCCTGGACTAATTAGCCTCCGTATCAATGGCAAGTCAAAGTACAATGGACTTAATTTTCAGTAGTACCATCTTTTGTGAGAATACAACGGAGGGAAAGGCTCGAGCAAAGAGGGAAAGAGGAGAAGTGGGAGATAGGGAGAGGCTGTTCAAGTATTAGACTATGTAAATTCTTGTGATTTCATGCTGCGTGGCCCTGTTCCATCTCCCAGCACTGCCCCCCTCCCCCTGCAGTCAAGCTGTTTATAATTTGTTCTTAACATTATTTATACTCCATGTAAATTAATCTCTGACACATTGTTACAACACGAGTGTCAGCCTGTAGGACTTCAACTCTGTGTGAGAAAAGAACTGTAGGCATGTTCTGTTCTGAACACGTACAGCCGCGCACAGGATGAGTGAAAAAAATGTTCATTTATAGATTCATCATATGTTTAATAAGTTGAGATAAATGTGTCTTTGCCTTGAAAAACACGATTTGCACACTCTGATGAACCCACCAGTCATTAATGATTTGCGGATTTGTAGCTATATGTTAATGTGCGTGCAAGTGGCATGCTGCGTGTGTGTGTGTGTGTGTGTGTGTGTGTGTCTGTGACTTTTTCACAAGTGCATTTAAAATTCGTCTTTAGCTGTAATATGCAATCAGTGCTTGTATAATGAATAGAATGAGCATAAGGGACAGGTCTTGAACAAACAAATAGACGAGCAAACTGGGTTTCAGTGTCGCTAGATTGAGTTTCAGAATTGATGATTTTTTTTTTTTTTTCAGGAGCCTGATTGTTACCATTCATGGAAACGGCCATCAAGAAAGACCTGTAAAGAGGAAATTTACTCCTGTGCAGGATATTGCACTTGACTGTAGCTTTACTGATAAAATACAACATCAAAGCAGCAGTAGAATAAAACCTTGTGCAGATATTTTAAATCAACACTGTTTCAGTGAGGTTTCTGAAAATGACAAAAGTTTGAAGAAAGATACAAGCACAGTAATATTAATGGCTCTCTACACCAGCCAGGCCTTGTTTGAGGAAGGCAAATAGCCAGATCTGAGGAAACCAGTCCTTGCTAATCATTTTCAGTGTTTTAAACTGCTTGGAGTGCCAGTTGGAAAATGTGTTCTGCATCTGGACAACTCACATAGTCTCAGACATGTGAGTTGTCTGAGACTTGCTTATTATAGTTTTAGAAATGTATAGTACTGCCAGCTTTCTTCATTAAAAGTTATTTTGCTGGTGTTAAATAAATTTGGTCATATTCCAGTCCAGACAAGCCAGGGTGAAATTATTAGTTACGTGGCTCCATTACCCATTAGTTAATTTCAATTTTCAGAGCATTAACATGAGATTGATTTTCAACAGGTTTTCACTGCTTCTCAGAAAAAATAATTGTAAATCAGTGACAGTGAATGTGTAGTAAGTAAACTCACCATGCATATGTGGCTCCCTTCTTTCTGTCACCCATCATCATCCCTGTAACAGCTTGGAAAGTGGAGTAAAATGTCTTCAGTGTACTAAATGCAGTTGAACTGAAATCTCTATCTCACTGCATGTGTTCTGGCATGTTCCCACTGCTTCCAGTTGGCATGCTCTACATAGCCAAAATATGGTTTTGTGCATCTGCAAATACTTTTCAACTGTATGCCAGCTTGTTCAGTTACAGTAGAATATTGTCATGTATGAGTTATATAAAACTCCTACACCATTACTGTTGATGGGTGCTGCCAATGCCCTCTGTGTGCGTCTAAAAGCAACAATCTTTGTGATTGTATGGACTTGTTCCCCTGTAATTTCTCCCATATTTCTAATAGTCTAATGAATCTGTTCTCCTCCAGAATCATTGTTACACTTGAACCACCACAAGAAAACACAGACTTGTTAGCTAGTAGTTAGCAAAACTCTCTGTGTTTGTGCATATGCTTAATTTCTTGCTCTGTGGAGACACGTCCCCCTGCAGCTTGTCCCTAAGCAGCAGTACGGTCATTAACAATGTCATTGAAACACTGCAAAAGGCACGCAGAAGGTGGAAATATTTTACAGTAGCTAAATAGATAATAAACACTGCTTTTCAGGTTGATGCAATTCACAAGGTAGGAAGGAAGGTGTCAATGTAGATATTTAAAGACATACCTCAATAAGGGCCATAAAACAGTGCCTTTCCTATAGTCTAACGTGTTTCTTCAACATCTCACGTTACATGTAACAATTCACTGAGGATTCATTTGCCGAGACAAGGCTCTAGGCTGAAAATAAACATACCAAAGAGAAAACAAGCTGCCATTGCTTAGTTTCCCCATATCATGTGCAGGCAGGTGACAAAATGAAAAAAAAGACAACATTAAGTGTCTTAGTAAGGTGTTGGGACATCATGAGCCACCAGAACAGCTTCAGTTCTCCTTAGAATAGATTCTCCAACTCTCTATAACTACTGGAAGGATGGAGCAATCTTATTCCAAAAGATATTCCCTCATTTGTTGTTTTGAGCACTGTCTAATACATCTGTCCAAATTCTACCATAGGTGTATAAATGGGTTGAAATCTGGTTGCAGTGAAGGCCGTATTATATGATTTATATAATTTTCATCCTCATCAAACCATTCAGTGAGCCCTTGTGCGCTGTGGATGGGGGGCGAAATTATTTACTTTAGACGAGGACATGTTTTCACCCACTTTGTCGGCATGTCCATCCATCTGATAATACAAAGCATGTGTCTTGGTTTTAAGTCCTCTTTTATCAGCCAGCTAAATTATTTAAGTCTCCTTTCCACAAAGTTATATTCTTAGAAGTTTCCAGGTAAACAATAACCTTCCCTTTTTCGTCAAAAAATTGCCACTGGAACACAATATTGCATGTGGTCCAACAACAATGTAGTGAAGTGTAGGTGACATGTGATCACTGGACATATGATGAAAAAAAAAAGTCACAAGACCAATGCAGTATTGGCTGAGAGAGCCATCAAATGCTCACAAACCAGACTGACAAAGTTTAGTTTTTCCCCTTGTTAATCATTTCTCCTATTAATTTTTTATAATTGAGAGCAGGTGTCACTGATGGTTTACAAGCGCCTCCGGGGAGTTTTGGCATTCTTGTGGGCACGCAAGGCTGCCTGTACGTGTGCATGACTGCACGTTTGTGTATGTGTGTGTGTGTGTGTGTGCGCGCGCTTTTATTCCATTTTACACATTTCATGAATTCCATTTGCAGATAAATTCAGCTGAAAAAAGGTTTGGTGATTATTTCATCCTTTGTATAAATATTCAATAATATGTAGTTAACCAGCCTACACAGTTGATTATTTTCACTTTGTCAGGATCCTAACTCATTAATTCCTTAAAAACTAGCCTGCCAACACTGAGTCTAAGGAGAAGGAAAACTAATGGATGATTGATTGTTGGGCTTTCTTTCTTTGAACAGAGTTTCATTGATCTCTACATGTCATTTTTGCCAGCTCAAAATATTGCCTGTTGTGATAAATACGAAGTGATTAAATTTGAATTTTGCTAAACTTTATAATAATAATTAAATCTTTGAATTTGCAAAGTAAAAGTTTATGGCTTGTACCCGTTTGGCACACCCACAGTCTCTCTGAGCCATATCATCTAGAAACCACCATGATGAAAGCTGGCACTGGCAAAATATCTGCCTGTAATGGTACACTCTGTTTAAAAGTAAAAAAGCTACAGGAAGTGAGTCATTTTCAGTGGGAGTTGGTAGCATGGACATGCATGCCTATGCACACATATAAAGTGCTGTGTGGCAGGCATGCCAGGCTACAAATTGAAGATAAGTGCACTTTTTTCACGCTCAGGATGTCAATAAACTTGCACGTCCACACCGCCTTCACGCAGGTGCGTCTGAATGAGTGTCTGAGTTTGTTTGTGAACTTTTCACACTCTCATGAACGTCCAACTGGATCAAAGTGTAAGTGAACAAAAAGCTCTCATCTCTGCAGCAACCTTTAATAGTCAATATCTTTATTTCTACACTAACACTGCATAAAAACGTGACAAAGCACTGAACTTTTTTTTTTTTTCTTAAGTCGTGTATAACAAGAAGACCTTGGTGGGAAAACTATTCAATTATTCTATTTAAATCGTGACATTACAGTGAAAACATTGTTTCATGGAAGTGCACATAATGCCTGTTAATCGACCGCCCTATGTGTATTCACAATCGACAATGTCACACCTAACAGCAAATGAAGGCAATCAATCACATTTTTTCTTCCTTTTTTTTTCTTTTTAATACAATGAAGTAGATTGAAATTCCAGTGCAGCATTGTACAGCCGAAGTGATTCAAAAATACCATGGTTTTGAAATGCTGCTCTGCATACATGGGTACGCGCCCGCGTGTGTGTGTGTGTCTGTGTGTGTATATAATGAGTGTGTGTATTTGATGTTAATTCAGAAATCAGTACTGTAAAGAGAGAGAGAGAGAGAGAGAGAGATAGAGAGAGAGAGAGAGAGAGAGAGGGAGAGGAAGATGGCACACAGCAG
>OMLF01010225.1:0-40086 GCA_900302615.1 Holocentrus rufus
AAGCCGGGGAACCCCGTTCAACACCTCCAGCCCTTTCCCTCCCTCCCTCTCTCTCTCTCTCTCTCTCTCTCTCACTCTCTCTTTCCCCTCCCTCCACCTCCCCCCTTCCCCTCTCCGCCTGTCTCGTCCTTCCAGTCGGCCCGTCTTTGTCTCCAGCACCAGAGTTGCAGCCAGCCTGTCTGCCATAAAAACATTATACAAGTAGGGAGGCACAGTAATGGGGGAAAAGGGCTTATGTCAGACTGGTGGAGCATGGAAAACAGCAGGACCCACTTCTCTCCCACATTTCTGCCGCTGCTGGCAGAGTGCAGCCAGAAGTCCGCTGTGAGTTCAAGCGTGTCCAACCTGAACTCTGAAAACCCACCAGACAGCAAGTTTGAAAAAAGCTATTCACAATGACTCATCAACTATTATTACACAGGCTGGTGATGATCATTCATGGAGCTACGGCAAGACTCCTGCACAAGGGTCAGAGTCTTCCCAAGAAGGTTGTCGTCTAATGGATTATGCATTTCAGATTCTAATATTGGCCAGATGATATGTGGAGTTGACTGAAGGCGTTATGAAATCAAAGTTTTGCCATGGCCTTTCATGCTGCCTACTCAAATAGCAGCAGATTGTTGGACGAGGAGAAGAGGCTTCTGTGTTCTTAAATGGGCTGTTTGTCTTGCAACAATCCATTTCACTTTCCCTCCGATTTGTAATGCAAATACAAATTACAGGCCAATTTCATCCCGGAACGATCAAAGACGTTTTCCGTCCCCGCTGGCACCATCTGAACAATTCCCAGATCTCCCCTGCTCCCCTTTTAACTGTGGAACAACACATTCGATTCTGAGGCACTTGAGTGATTCCAGAGGTCGCGATGTGAAATCGTTTTTCTTTCCGCCGGTGGCACGTGTAGCGCGAGTGGCTGCAGGGTTTTTGTTTTTGGAGGGATACTGCGGGCTCACGTCATGGCCCTTCCTCTTTCCAGCTGCTCTCTCCACAGGGTCACGTTTGATGGTCGTGCAGCGCAGCTTTCCGAACCTCGCCGCTCCAGTCTGGTCAAAACACGCCGGAGGAACACGAGGTTTCCACTGCTTGGAGGAGAATACGACTGTTATTTAAAGTTGTAGCCCATTTACTATGGTCTGCCTCTAGTTTGCATTTCCCCCGACTGTTTCGCAATACATGCCCTATGTGATTTTAAAATTTGTTTTTAAGACATTGGTATTTTATTTCTTTTTACTTGTTTTATTCTCTCTTTATTTTTATTAATAATTATTATTGCTGTGTTGCTTATCTTTTTGTCTGCTATTCCATTCCTTATTTTCCTTTTATTATGTGAAGCACTTTGGGCTGTATTTTTCTTCTCCGTCCTCTTCACTTTCTTCTTCCGTTTCAATACAGTTTTGAGAATATCAAACCCAGCTTTAGAATAAACCCAAAATAGAAAATAAAATCAACCATTCCCCTGTCCCAGCTAACAGAAATGCCCTAAATAAAAAGACATAGATGTGGCAATAAGGCTTGTAAGGCAACATGTTTTTGAGGGAGTGTTTCTTGGCAGAAACATCCACTCCTTTCCATGGAAGTCAGGCGATTGGCAGGAAGCGGGGTATGACGTAATGAGTGGATTCACCTCTGCACAATGAATAAGGTTAAAACAGAATCTCTGACAAAATGAAATTAAGCTTGGATAGGTAACTTTTTTTTTTAATTCAGTTTTGACAAATTACTATTCTACACAAAGTGTGTGTGAGCGTACACGGTGTGCTGTGTATGCTAGCTTCCCTGACATTAGCTTAGCGTACTGTAGCTACGGTAATTTAAGATAACGTGCTGTAGCTACAATAATGGCAGAGAAGGAAGCCAGGTCATCAGTTCTTAATCCACCATTGACCGTTTTCTGAGCAGCCATTTTGACACGAACAAGAAGGTAAATACAGGCGTTACTAATGACATCAAGTTTCTGTTCTTTTTAGGTCTAGCGGAGCCAGGGTCCTGCTATTGTTCTTGCTGGCTCACTGGAAAGACTTAAATTTAACAGAACCTTAATTAATGGCATTAGTAACACCTGTGTTTACCTTCTTGTTCATCTCAAAATGGCTGCTGTGAAAAAGGTGTATTGCATTGGCGTCGGAGCCGCATGCATGAGCGTGCACGTGGGTGGGAAGCCCACGGAGGAAGTACTGAATCTCAGGTGGGTGCTGTTTGAACATTTTGAGTTCAAATTTCCGACGAAATTCCACCCACTCTGCAAAGTTACCCACCCCAGCTTTAATGTTTACTGTGATGGATTATTTAACTCCGTCAATTTTCAAGTCTGTTGAAGTTGTTATTCATACTGTACAAAAAATGAGTGGCAGCAAATGGCTTTTTCCAAATTGAGGAAAACAAGGCCTGATCTTTAACTACCCTGTGTGGAAACAAACCAGGAGTAATGGAGAGGGGAGGGTACACCTAGACAATTGGCCCCAACTTTAACAAAAAAACAACAACAAAAAATATGATTATCCTTTAAAATGTGCAATATTGAGGTTGACGAGATAAACTTCAGGACAGAATACCTAAAGTTTCTCCTTGGCCTTGGTGGGTTTAGTTATGGCAGGCATGTGAAAAGTTACAAAACACTAAGGTGTCGCTGAGAGAAAGTCCATCAAATTTGTTTGTTTTCATCACTCTTCAACTTTTTGAGTTGTGATTGATGTTGTTTGTGGCATTGTCCCTGTTTGGCCATAGCTCTGTGTTAGACTTGATGAGGACCTGACAGATGACATGACTAAACAGCCTTGTGTCTCATTGTGGTGGCACTGATCAACAGTACTTGTCAATTTGAATGTTTTTAGAACATGACTGATTTGTTTTGTACATGCAGCAGTGACTCATATCTGTGGTGGGTGTTGTGTTCTGTTCGTCAAAGGAGGGTTGATAACAACAGGCTCTGCTTGCGAAGTCTATCTTAAACTACCGAAATTCAGCTTTTTTAAGATGAAAAATTACAAGATTATGGGAAGGAATACAGCAACAAGCTTCTGCAGCTCCCTATAGTTTCCACTTATCTATGCAAAATCCATGTATTAGTGCGGGGGCCAGCTACTGCAATGACCACTGAGACTGAGAAATAAACTCTGTCCGGCAGCTGAAGGACTGGGACTGCAGTGTGAATATCAATTACATCACCATAGTCATGAATAGGCGAGAGAGTTGCCTGGGCCAGCTATTCTGAGTGAGAAAACAAGCTTTATTTCTATTCTGAGAGCCAAGTTTGCAGCTCACATTTTCCATCAGTGTGTTAACATTGGCTTTCAGACAGCTGATCACCGATCTTGGGGCCCAGGTATTTATAAAGTGAGACTAAGTAAATTTAAAGTACAAAGAAGTCATTGGTGTCTGCGGCTTTTATAGCCAAACCCTAATCAGTTTGAATTTCTTTTTTAAAGGGGCTCCATTGTAAATCATGATTTCCCCTGCATAGATACATACATGACCAAAGATGGTTAATGTACACATGGTAGACATTTATTTACTTATTTATTTTTCAGTGGTTTAATTTAAAGATCAAGAATCTACCCCCATTTCCAAGAATTTGATTGGCTTCCCCCAATCATCAATAGCTAAAATCCTCCAATCAGGCTGGCCTTTGAATTAGAGAGCCTTTATACCGAAGGTTTACCTTATTCGAATTACAGAGTTGTTGACCAATCAGAGTGCAGTATTGTGATAGTCCTACTTCTGAGAAAACGGAATGATGTAGAGCCTTGAACAATGTGATCCATATAACAAAATGAATTGCAAGTGTTAACACACAATCCGGTTTTATTTATGAAGACAAAAAATGGAACTGAGCCAAGACGTGAAGCTTGAGGTAGAACTTTTTTGGCAACACGACACTCAATGACCTCCATCCGCTTCATCTGAGATGCACTGAGTTCCATTTTACAAATAAATTTGAAGCCATTTGCAGGCCGCCTGAGCAGCAGTAATGTCAGTTAACCTTTTCTAAGAGCAGACCATGAGCAGTGATATTGGTATCAAAGGCCTTGGATAGGTATGTGTCGAGTGAAGCTCGGCGCTGTTTGTTATTACACAAGCTGTCTCCTCAGTGTTATCAGAGACTAATAATGCAGCCGAGATGATGCTGGGGGCCTGGAGCCAAACTGTAGGTACACAAGGTGGAGTTAAAAATTAAAAACATCCTGAGTTGAGAATTCATAAGGCATAATATGTCTCTGAAGGCTAGCCTAGAGTGGGATTGGTAGTTATTCAAGTCAAGTCAATTACAATATGACAGCAGACACTAATCCATCGCCTAATCCTCAGTTTGGAGACGGAAAAAAAAAACTGATGCGGCACTGCCTTCCTGTATTGAACATTTAATCATCATAACCACGCGGAACGATTCTGCAGAGATGTCCGTACGTGTCGGTGCATCTCAAAGTCAGGCTGAGTTAATCAAATGTATTAACTGATCTTTGTCTCTCTCTCTCTCTCTCTCTCCCCCCACCCCCCTCTTCCCCGCCCAATTCCTTTACAACTGGCATGGTGTGACATCCATAGAGCTCCCAGCTGAAGAAGGTAAATATTGATTTTTCCAGTGCGCAGTGATCCTCCTCCCTTTACTAGCTGATTAATTGTCTTGAGCCAGGATCTGTTGTTTTCTTTGAACTGGGAGGTAAACTTTGCGAGTGTACACTGCTGCAGCAGTCCACCCATGGACACACACCGTAACTCCTCTGTCAATATGAGGACTGTCTCTTGTTTTACACATGGCCCAACTGCATGTTATGTCCAAATAATCACATTCAATAAAGCTAGGTCAATAGACACCTTGCAGATCCTCGAATCCCTTATGTATAAGGGCACATTTTGAGTCCATGGGTACAGTATATTTCTGTTGATCACTATGAGTCGGTTTCTCACATATATCCTAATCTAGATTTGTATTATTGGATTTCCTAGTTCTAAGATTTGTGTTAGTAAATGAAGGTTTTTTAAGATTACTTCAGCATCCATTAATTGTTTCAGAAAGCCACTTTTTAGGCCATGACTAACTATTCTGGATTAAGGTCTAGTCCTTAACATTAACTTTAAATCCAGTTTTATTCATGAATGTCTCGGCCGCCTCTGTGAACTGTTTTTGACTGTGTTGACATGTTGCAGGCAAGTCCCTGTGGGAGCTGGTGGTGGAGCAGTTCGAGGACCTCCTGGTCAGGATCCTGCTGCTAGCTGCCTGCGTCTCCTTTGTAAGTACGAGCCAGCGACTGAGAGTGCTGCTGATCATTAACATCACCGCTGCTCTTATTTATATGCAGAGTTCATGTGGCTGGTTAATGGCCCATGGTTCTTGAGTTTTAAAGTGCTTTGCTTAACAGGATTTTAAGGTGACCTCAGAGCAGCAGGTCTGCCCTGGTTGTGCATTGGGGATCCAAATTGGACTTGAGCCAGGAATTTTCATCTATTAGATGTCATTTACCTTTAGATAGAATTATTTCCCTGAGAGAACATTGCACAACCTACTTTGTGGTCCCGTTTCATGTGGAAACTTGTGTATTCTAGGCTTTCTTCTCCCCACCCAGTGTTGATATGTTTTCAGTGGGGGTAACAGGCAGAGTGCTGGAAACACAACTATCAGTCAAAACTCTCCAAGCCGCAATGCCTCAAATGGTGACCCTGGTTACAGCCCGAGGGCGGTGAAGGTCGGGGAGGGGTGGAGTGGGGAATCCTGACTACATAATAGCTTTTTTCCATCTATTACAGTAAGTCCCCGCTGCCTCGGGATGGAATTGCCGTGCTATTTCTGCAAGTAGGAAAATCACTCTAAAAATGTATATGACACAATATATCTTCTCTCAGTGTTGCTGCTCCTGCTTTTCCAAAGCAAGGGGCCCGGAGTCCAGGCGTGGGCCGTAACTGCAGGGGTTTGGAGTGTGGGCTTACTTTCCCTCATGTAAATTGGGCTGTCCTTACTTAAAATTTAAGTGTTGTTTATAGTGGAGCGCGGCCCTTGTTCCACTGCTGCACCTCTGTTAATGCTTTATAATATCACACTGGAATGGTTTTACTGCTCAGCTCAGTCACTTAAGTGAAATTCCTCATAATATGATTAAACTAAAAATGAAAAATACTAGATTTCTAGGACTAGGACTGATTTACATGGTAAAAAAAAATCATATTGCAATTATTTTGTACAGAGATTGTGATTACTGTGATTTTAGTGTTCCTTTTTAAGTTTTACATAATTTTTCATTTGCACTGAAAATTATGTCTGGTGAATACAATTTGTAGGCCAGGGCGCCTTTATAGCACTACAGTACTTTGCCACATATTTTACTTTTATTCAAAAATAGCACCCTCTGCGATCTGGATGTTGCATTCAGCCATATTGAAATTTCAAAAATATTTCGATCGCTTGCTCAGCCCTACACAGGACGTTTACCTCTGCCTCTGTAGTCTTCTGGTTCGTGCATTTGCTGGCTGTTCCCTGTGGTAGCAAATGCTGCCACATAAAGGACCAGCCAGGGAGTGGCTGATGTTGTGTGAAGGAGAAAAAGAATTAAACATTAACCTGGAGCTCATTTGTCTGCCTTTTTGAATATATTCAAATTGAGATATTGGACTCACCTGACTGCTTTGCATGACATAAGAATGAACCTTCTAACCTATAACCAGGCGGCACACGTCAGGTTCAGCTGCTTTAAATAAACATTTAGCATTAGAGACGTTACAGCAAAAAGAGGAGATAAATGATGTAGCCAGGGAGCTCCTTAAGCTTCTCTATAAATTAATTAAATCATCTTGCCATTTCTTTTTCTAATTTATGTATTTGTATGTTGCAATAAGCAGCTAGTCATCTTAAGATAAAGAGGGCAGAGCCACACATAAAGCTACACTGACCACCTGAAACAATCAGCGCACTTCCTCCCTTTGAGTTTAAGGAAGAAGTAAGGCTGCTCCTTTATTTCTTTTTCCATGGAGTTAACATTTGGGAGTTCAGCAGCGTGCAGGAAGGCAGTTAAAAAGTCAAGCGAGAGTTATGGATCTATTATAGATCTTGTGTCTTTCTTGTTCACAGTACATGTTGTGAAGTAGATGGCCTTGTGAGCGATTTTTTTTTTCCTCCTCCATGTGACTTTGATTTGGATTAATAATTTTTCCCTTTTCGCTGAACGCTGCGATGATGAAAAAGCTCTGGAGGCATTCAGATATAATCGGCCATCTGTTGGCACGCGTCTCAGTGTTCAGTTATGCATGT
Organism: Holocentrus rufus; assembly: GCA_900302615.1. NCBI lineage: Eukaryota > Metazoa > Chordata > Actinopteri > Holocentriformes > Holocentridae > Holocentrus > Holocentrus rufus. The sequence continues at coordinate 7,238 of OMLF01010225.1, forward strand.
GGAGTGTGAAGAGTGCGGTCTTGAAAGCCGCAAAGAGAGGGTTATTTTGGTGTTGCGGCTTTGAGATCAGAATCCATTGTGGAATTTCATTTCGGTGTCTGGTTTAGCCGTGGATTTCTGAAAGTGTGAGGTTGTTTGGAGCATTTTCCAGTTATGATTGCAGATTAGCAAATGCGCGCTGTTGAATTTCCACAAGATACAAGTAGAAATCTCATCTACCTTTCCACTGGAGCTTCTATACCCTGGAAGAGTAGGAGCTAAATGTTGAAATCCCTCTCTAAATGATTTCTGATTGTGTGAAGGGTTTTCATTTATTTATTTTTATTTATTAAGACTGTCATTGTTGCCCTCCGAGCTCAGCTCAGTCAGAAGGGAGATTTACTGTCCCAGATGACACTGTGTGATGATGTATTGACCGGGCTCAGGCTGCCGTGACGCACACACCCCGGTGCTCAATACTCTGCTTGGAGAATCTACTTCTCTATGATCTGATGAGGCTCTGCACTGTTGTTAGTAACCGTGCTTTTCTCTGCTTCCCTCATGCTGTTTCTTATTCTGTGTCTCTGTTGCTGTTGTCATGCAGAAATTTCAGTTTCTGTACCTGACATAGACAAAATATTGGAAACATCAAAGTAAAGTCACTACTGTGTTGCTAGTGAAGTCGTCTAAGTTGGCATAAATAAATAAATAAATAAATAAAATCTGACACAAGTACAGAATATTTCATTATTGAATTTGCATCATATCTTCATATTCTTATATATCTTCATCATAATTGAATTTGCATCATATCTTCATATTCTTATCTATATATCTTCATCATATTCAGAAGTCAAAGGTAAAAGCTATAGAACATTAGAGTGAATATTTCCATGGGTGAAATTTGTTTAACAAAAAAACAAAACAAAAAAACAATGTGGTAATATCAGTCTTTTATCAATAATTTGTAGTATATTTGTTGCTTGTATGGTAAAACATGAGGAAACACTTTCTGCAGCCAGTCCCTCAGTTTCAGATGAGCACAAGTACGGATGTGGATTTGCCTCCAGTATGTTATTTCCACAAGATCCATGTTGATCACATGCCCATTTACTGCGTATAATAACTTAGCCTGATAACGTAAGCTGAGGAACACTGGAAACCCCTAATAGCAGCCTCATGTTTTTCCATTGCTGCAAATTTGAAGTGTAATTATATAATGGATTCTCCCTTCAAACAAATATTGTAAGTCATGTGAGGTCAATTTTGGCCACATTCACATTTCCATGTTGGGGGGGAGAGTAAAAGACTCTGGATGGCGAAGTGGTCCGTCAGTCATGTATTTCACATCGGCAAACATCCATCTTTGCATTTGGGATTTGCACATCTCACATCTGCATCACATCTCAGATCTCAGAGAGAATTAAACCACCTGATCATGTTGATGAATCACACAGACTTTGCACAGTTATTCCGTGTTATGTTCTACAAGGAATATTTGACCAAAAAATAGCTCTTCGCTAAATTACATTTTCCTAATACTTCAGCTCACTGGAAATAGTCTTTTCCCTCACATTTTAACACTCAGATTAGATCATGAAAAAGAACCGACCTCACTCACTGTCTCAGTATTTCTGCCCCTTGCTCGCTGTACGCCTGTCATGCTGTTCAAGCCGCTCTCGCCTCGTGTTTGGGTACACACTGTAGCTTTTCTAAAAAACACTGCACCACAGGAAGAAGTTGATCATTCTGAATCCTTATGTAAATAATGATTTGAGTGTGATTTTCCTACCCATCTAAGAGCTGAGGAATTGCTGGACCTAACCTCGGCCAGGAATCGCATCCCTGCAACAGATACAGCCTGCCACAACTCAGCTGTTGTGACTGACTTTATGTTGGTGTTTCCATGACTTTGTCTTTCACACACAACCTGCAATCTTTCATAAATATGTATATAGATATATAGATATATAATACAGCATTGTATCTTACCATTTTCTACGTAAGAATGACAGTGCTTTAAATTAGCCCAGAGAAAGCCCTTTCTTTTCTCCCAGTGTATTCCTGTAGAATCCCAGTGATTTAATTTCCCCTGTGATTTAATTTCCTGCATGAGGGTTATTTTAAATTATTTTTGTTTCCCTTGTCATTTTGGGCACCTTGCTGCTCCACAGTTTTCAGACCCCGCTATATTCTGTTGTCATTAAGATACTTGTCATTTTGAATTCATTTATTCATTTTAGAATTATTTTTGTTTGCTTATTTCCTTGTTTCAAGGCATCTTTTGTCTTTTGTTAAGCTCCTTTTTGTTTTTTAACTTTAACTAATAAAACCTATAAAAATCCTGGAATGAGAGCTATGAGGAAATGATCAGTAGGTGGGCATAGGTAATCTGAGTCCCGTCATTTGATGTTGTTTGTTTTGGATGCACACGGCCACCAGACGTGCTGAACTGATATTTCATAATCATCCTCTGTGAGTTTCTGGTGAGACGGTTCGTACTGGCTGTTCCTGCTGTTTGAGAAGTGTTTATCCTGGATTTCCTTAGCACTTTGCACCAGCTTTTCCTGCTTGATTAGAAATGTTAGTAAATGTGTGTCTTTTCTTGCTGTTTGACTGTGATCAACAATATATTAGCCCTGTGGTCATTTTCAGTCAGAAAGCCTGTAAATGTATTTACTGCAGCAGAACAGTCCCAGACCCTCTGGCTGTTCCCTCTGGCACCAAGCCGGTCTGTAGTGAGCGCTGCGACACATTCAGACTTAAGTCGGACTGTATCGTCTCATAGTGGCTGGGGAGGTCTCTACCCTCTACACACCACGCAATCGTCACTGGGGCTGACCTTTGCCCGCTCTGTCAAAACACCTGAGTGACATTTCAATTTGATGGATTTTCATTTTCCAGAATGTTCACATCGACATGAACAGTCATCCAACAGTATTAGCTTTTCCTGCACCGGCATTCAGGCTTTTTTTTTTTTTTTACTCCCAACCATGTTTCAGAGCAAGGCTTCACTCCAAAAAATGTGTGTAACTGCATTAGGGATGATACTAATGCCAGTGAAATTCCACGATTTTCTATCCCTGATTTGACACCACTGCAAAAACAGAAATCCCATACAGCACACAATCTTTTATTTAAAAATATAATATTTAAACATAAAGGCTACAATAGAATAAAAACACTGAGTTACAAGCACTCATATGCAGCCTTCAAGTAGAAAACAAAGCCGCCAAACAAAATAATGAATTTCAGTTTAGAGGAACTGTATGAAATGCTCTTCTGTAAGAGCGAATACAATGGTCTGATTATGTGCTCTTGTTCTGATTTACAGTCCTGTAAACATGACTGACACTTTAAGTGTTTCGGTATTCAATCCATACAGGCCTTATAAGGCTGCATTAGAATAACACCACTGAATTACACAGTGAGGGATCAAACTGCATTGATACTGCAGATGCTAAAAACTGATATTTCTAAACTGCATTACCATGGGACTGAAGGAAGTGGAGTACAGTGTGTCTGATAAGGGTGTGTCTGTGTGTGTGTGTGTTTGTCTGTGTGTGTATGTGTTCTATAGGTGTTGGCTCTGTTCGAGGAGGGAGAGGAGACCACCACCGCCTTTGTTGAGCCCATTGTTATTCTTCTCATCCTCATCGCCAACGCTGTTATTGGGGTCTGGCAGGTGAGATGCACCTTACGTTTTGTGTGTGTTAATATGTGTGCATAGAGGCAAAGAACAGAGCAGCTGTTCAGAAAATAACATCAATTAACTTTAATACAGCGGTTAAAACCAGGAAAAGACAACACTTAGGCCATATCGCCATATTGAATCTAAAATCCCAGATGATATGTATGTCTCATTTCACAATATTGATGCAACAGAAATATATAGCAACTGTTACAACTGCATAAATGGACACATCATCATCCAGCTTTAGTGTGTTTTGATTGCTGTGCTCAGGCCAAGGTGAGCTAAGCAGCTAACACACAGATACAACCACTCTTCAAACCAAGGCCGAGCTCTGCAATACATGACTGCTGGCAAAAGTCAAAAGATTGTGCTCGTCCTGTTTTTTTTTTTTTTATAGTCTTCCTCAGCAGTTACACCTTGTTCATCGCCGCACTGGCATCCTCGCGCGGAAAGACGCGCCGCTTCCGGACTGCTTTTCGGTCCGAGAGATGAAGCGAAAAGTGTCTTGTTAAAATCTCTGCCCGTTTTTTTTTTCGTCCTTGGGCACCTCTCCTCCCACAGGAAAGGAATGCGGAGAATGCCATCGAGGCGCTGAAGGAGTACGAGCCGGAGATGGGGAAGGTGTATCGCATGAACCGCAAGGCCGTCCAGAGGATCAAAGCCCGCGACATCGTCCCGGGAGACATCGTGGAGGTGGCAGGTAAGAGACGCCAAGTTTATCCTTTGTCTGCCTAGACAGAGGACTCGAACTCGCTCTGTCACCCAGTTGCCTGGTGCTGTACCACTGCCACTAACACACACACACACAAATACACACACACTCACTCACACAACCCGCGCCACCAGTCCAATGTGTCTGGAAACACTATTGGAATATCTCAAACTGGATTACATAAGAGCCGTTCTCTGGACCTGCAGGTGCCAGGGCCAGAATCCAGTTGGGTGCGTATCTGTTTTTGCGCGCGTGTGTGTGTATGTGTGTGTGTGTGAGGTACTGTGTGTAAGTGGCTGTGGTCGCCCCCGTATTTAGGGGCCTATTTAATTTTCCACAGCTTTCCCCTTCCCTTTGCTTTCCATGCTCTCAGTCTCACCACCTGGACGCTGCTGGATGTTTGTCAGCCTCACTCACACTCCCCCACATACATGCACACACACACACACACACACTCTTTCCCCCACTGTAAACTCGCCCATGTGTGGGCAGCCTCGTCTAAAAATAGTCTTGTTGTCACTCTGGTTCCAGAACATCTGTGTATGCCAGAGTTAATGTGCGAACACACACACAAATACAGTGCATACAGTGTACACACACATGCATGCACAGAAAGGGGATTGCTTCACCGTCAACATGACTGGTTTGCGAGTGTAATCCTGGCTGACGATTTCCCCTCTGAAGCAGCAGAATGATGTCTGGGAAAGGAGGCAGAGCTCAGGATCTGCAGGAGGGATGGCAACGTTCATTCATAACCGCTGCGCTCCCGGCCTCAAAGGCGTTCGCAGCACAAGGCGAGGAGAGGAGTTGTGCACCCTGCATGATGGGTGGAAGGCTTGGCTCGATTCAATTTAAAAATGAAAAATAAGTCCTCTAACATTCTAAATATCACTGAGGGCTTTTCAGACCTGCCCACATGGAGGAATCAGTGCTGGATGAGCAGTGAAACGTTTAATAAAACGGAGTTGCTAAATTGATTCCGTCATCATGCACAGAGCGCGTTGTTTGTTTAGGAAAATAAGAAATAGCCCTTTTTTCCTGTGTGTTTGTGTGATAGATAGTAGGCTGGAATTTGGGCTTGTTGGAGCCAGTGTTCACAGACAAGCCCACACAGGTAGGATGTACCAACCTGACTCCTCACAAACCCCCCTACCACCTCCGCCGCGATCGTCGCCGTGAACAACACCAACAGTGTCACCATGACAACGCCGCTCAAGCAAACGAGGTGTTGAAGTTCAGCGGCGCCTTCGACCCCGATGTGGAAGGAAGAGAGAGGGAGTCATGGCTGGTCTTGATGTGTCTTGATTGGCGCGGTCGTGGAAAATGTCTGCGACGGGTCAACTGTTGAATTGAAATGAACCATCTGCTGCGTGAATGACAGGGAGGTGCTCTGATGTTATTGCTTGCATTGTCTCTCTTGCACACCTGTTCACAAAAAACTGGTGGTTTTGGGGCCCCCATTGAGAGACTTCCCTTTTAAGAGAGAAGTCATGCACCAACCTTTACTAACTTACATTATTGTTAGAGAACAGCTAAGAGGTAGAAGTTGCCCCAAAGCAGGGACATGGTGGAAGGTGGAACAGTGTTTTCCCACATTTTTAGCCTGACATAAATTCACAGTTCACATTACAGAAAGAACCCTTTATTTTGAATTCTAGAGAAGATCCCAAGGTAACCAAAGATGCCAAGTATGTCCTGCTGAATTACATAAAAATGTGTATAAAATGATGCACAAGACATCAACATATTTTCTATTTGTTGAAATAATGCAGCCGTGAAAAATAATGGCATCTTATGTTTTGAATATTACACACAGTAAGTGTATGTAGCTTCAGTTAAGTGCAACTAGTAGATACAGAACAGGTGTGCGACATTGTTCAACAATATGGAAAAAGCTACTTAAGGGGAAATGTAAGAGGAAACCAGAGTTCAAGGGTTAAATTCATGGAGGGGATATGAGGACAGTCCATGGTTTCTTCTGGGGAAAAAAAACAATTTTTATTTCTATTAGTAGTTGTTTGTCATAATGATCAGCACCTGGAGGCCATAGATAACCCTTTTTATTTACCATTACATCACTGCCCTGGAGGGTGATCATGTTTTCTAGCCAGTAGAAAAGGCTGTTTGTGGAGTTAGAGAGAAACTCAGTTGATGACAAACTCTGAAGATGAAGAGGCTCTGGTCAAAGGTGGGATACCCATATCTACCCATATGCATGTATTCACTGAGAAATACCTTACTCATACCAAAGCATTCCATACATATGTGTGATATGCTGTTTTTCAAATATATACAGCCTTATATCCAGCCCTTCGTTGTCTGTGACATAATCTTGTTGCTAAGCAGTGTTAAACACTGGTAAACACTTGAGCTAGGTAGTGCATCCACACATTTTTTTCTTGCTCAGAAAATGTGTGTCAGGGATCTTGCAGCAGCACATGTAGCCCTCCTGACTGAAACATGTAGGGATTCGGTGACAAAGAAAACAAATTTATATTTTCCTTTCCCCCATTGATTTCCCAGGCTTTCCTGTACTTCAGATTAGCCGGTGTTTGTTCCATGGGAACTTGATGCTGGGGGGTAAAATAAGCTGTTTGTGGGTATCGGAAAAGGACACTGTTGACCACAAGTGCCTTTGAGGAGAGAAAAGAACATAAATATATTTACTCACAAGTTTCCACCCCTCCTGCCTGCCTGTCTTGTAGGTTCATTGTTGGCCATGCCAGCTTTGGTTACGCCATAGTTGTGATTTGCGCCTCCACTGGAACTTTCCTGGGTTTTTAAATGGAGTGGCTCCAGTGGTCAAGTTTTCAGGAACTCCTAGAGGGTTTACACAGGACCTGAAGAGATGGAAACCTGCGACGAGCTGTTCCCAATAACCAGTCACGGTTATCCCGCACGTGTATGAGTGCCTCCTTGCCAGTATGTTATGCAAGACCTTCCGTTTTTGTTTGGAGTCCAGTTTTACCAAATGGAAGGAGAAACTCCAGCTGCCCTAACCAGCTAACTTACTCATTTGTTTTGATCGGGGGAGCGTGTGCAGTGTCCATATTGGGTGGTGAATACTGAACCACAATGATGAGTTGTGCTTGTGGTTAAATTTTTGTGCTCCCACGTTGAAATTCATAACCATTGGTCATTACAACCAGGCTGATTCCTCCTGTTGCTAGGAAGTCTCATCCAAACAATAAGAAAGTTACAGTTTGTAGCCCTAAAAACCAAAAGTGAATCAGCATTTTTGAGCCATGAGTTCCAGTTCTTTTTCTCCCTTCGGTTTGTCGATTTATGCAAAAAATTACATAATTTGATCTATGACAAAGTACATTTGTTATCATCTCAACTGCAAAATTTTGACATGCGCTTTAAAAAATAAGTTGCCGGCAAGTTGCTATACTAACTGGCTTTCGGAGAAATTGCACATTATGTTCAAACACGTTAGCTCTGCTGGATGGTTATATCTCATATTTGTTCACGTTTCTATTTCCGCTACACAGCCATGAGACAGCAGAGACAGACAGCTAGCTAGGTTTTTGAGCATGGGAGGACAAGCTAGTACCGTTAGCTTTCAACAATAGCTTCTGTTAGTTACTTTTGTTGTGCAAAGAAAGTATTGTTTTGTGGATATATCATGTTGAAGAAAATGTGGAAGTGTCATAAGCCTTTGCCTGTGACGGAGCCCTATGGAAAAAAAATCCATTAGAAATCTGTGGTTGAAGTAACTTCCACGTTAGCTTACAAAAATATTTACCATTTGAACACTCTATACAATACTGTTTAGCAAGCCATGGGACCTTTTTTTGGTTGCAGATCTGACCCTGAAGTAGTACGCTTCCACTGTATTAGGGTCCAAATTTCTATTCCAGCGGATGGAGAGTGTCTGTGGGAGTCCATGAAAGAAAAGTTGAGGGTTGATAGGGAAGCAGGATTTTGTGGGTAGGCGTTTTGAAAAGCCTCTTCACCGCCCTCGGCCTGGCCTGCTCCTGTGAACTTACTGCCCCCGGCCATCTCCCACACAAACACAACACACTTCTGTCTCCCACCCCTCTGCCTCCCCCTCACTTGTTCGCTCACAACCCCAAGGCATCGCACGAAAAATGGGAGATCGAGAAAATGAAATGGGGCCCCGATGATGTGAATTTTTGAGAAATATGCAAATGGATGAACAGAATACTCTCTTCTTCTCAGTATTTGTTTATTGTCACTTTGTTACCATCTCTGCTCCTCTCTCTCCCTGCAGGGGAAAAAAGTGTGAGAAATTCCAGTGTCAAAAAATTGATCAAATGTGACAGGGCGATGATAGAGTTTGGAGAAGAGAAATGGAGAAAGATAAAGAAATAGCATCACAGAGAAATTCATCAACGGTAGTAGGTGTGGGACTACTTTGAAAGTCCCCACAGTGAAGGATGTTCATAGGAAAGACATGCTGTTTTGTTTCCAGGGTGTGTTTTGGTGGATGAGGTAGAAGGAAAGCATAAGTTCAAAAAGATGTCCGATGCTATTCACCTTGAAAAGCCAAACCGACAAATTCACTGTGATTCTTTGTTTTTGTTACAATTAGCAGTGAAAAGCGCTGACAGATGAGGACTTGGAATTGGCTTTAATGAGACGCATTTTGCACGAAGTAATCATCGGGTCTTTTTCTCTGTGTATCATTTTGGAAAGAAATAACAGAAGAGCACCTGAAGTGATTTCCCACTCCTCTGCCTTGAGAACATAGGCTACATGAAATAATCTGCTTTCTCAAAAGCCATCGCTGTCCCGCCTTTATGAAAATCTTTCCATGAAGTATTCATTGTCAAGTTCTGATAAAGTAGAAGCAATAACCATTTTGTTTTGGGGCGTTGGACACTTATAATGCTCTCAGCGTGAAATATGGGTTTAATATGCCAGCTTAATAAATCCGACAGTGGTAGGAGAAGAAGGAATCTATTTTATAGATTTAAAGCAGACCTCATCTCTAGTTTATGTCTGTCATATGTGAGAAAATGGTGTGTCAGGGCAGAGTGATTTAGAGAGAGGAGTGAAGAGGGAGGAGAAGAAATTGATTGACGACGACAACGTGACTCCGTCGGGGTTGTATCGAGCCGGTGTTTACCTGTGGCTGCCGCTGGAGCCCAGCCTGAACCCGCCGACTGTTTCTTTGCCCAGGGATTTATTGTTTGAACACTGACGTTTGATAGGGTGTAACCGAGTGTTCACCTGCAGCCACACTTACTGAGAGTTACACAAGCGGAATTTTTTTTTCCTGTGGGGTTCAACTGCACAGTCTGATACCTTCACAGCCCAGTGAAAAAAAATATGAAGAAAAAAAATAAAGCTTATTGAATTCATTCCTCTTCTTCTGCCCCTTGTCCTTTCTTTCTATTATTGTTCCTTCCTGTTTGATGGCCCCCTGTGTTTTTCATGTTCTTTTTTTTTTTTTTTTTTTTTAAAAAAACAATTTTTGGTAATCCCAGCTTGTTGTGTTTTTGTTGTTTGTTAGTTGGTGACAAGGTGCCTGCAGACATCAGGGTGACCTCTATAAAGTCCACCACCTTGCGAGTGGACCAGTCCATCCTCACAGGTACTTCTCTCTTATCAAGCGCCAAACAACCTTTTTACAATAAAGTACAATGTTTTCCAACACAAGGCATATGGAGAACAGTATTGTACCAGTGTTAAAGCCAGATTATACTCATTATCCATTTTAATGATGGGCGGATGCTGATCTGTGGAACTCCCTCACCACCACATAGACTAAGTTTAACTGTGGTTTTGGGATCATTTTGAAGCTCATGATTAGGAAAAAATATCTGCTGACACACTGCTGTACTTACTGGCATTTTTACAAATTGTCCTATGAATTTTGTTCTCATCTTTTGTATTTGTAGTAATTTAAAAGGTACCTAATATAGTTTTCTTTGTGAACACACTTTTGTTTACATTCAGAATTTCTCACCAAAACACATTGTGTTCTTTAGGCCTAGTGAACAAGTTAAATGCATTTCTTACCTCATTTGCAAAGCCTTATTTTGGAATATTTCCAAAGTTGCATTGTTTACATTTTCCTGTGTAATGTAATGTAATTTGTAATTTGTGTGCATGGTGTGCTGGAAGAACATGTTATGGAAACAAAACAGGGACAGAGTTTTCCTATTGTGCACAAAAGTGCCTCCCATGGTCACATGCTACATTGGCTACCTTTTTAATGGTCAGTGCCAAGCAAACTAATTGAAGCAGCTCCCTGTTTTGGCTCTGCCACCATCAACGTGTTCCATCATTGGTCTGATTCTCAGAATTTACAGACCTAATCCTAATACAGATGTCCTGATCTTTTCTTTAGGGGAATCTGTGTCAGTCATCAAACACACCGACCCTGTTCCTGACCCCAGAGCCGTCAATCAAGACAAAAAGAACATGCTGTTTTCTGTAAGCACGTCCTTCTACAAGTTACTTGAGTCACTTTTGCCTTCAACTGTCATGTCAGGAATGGATGTCGTTTTACACTGAACTCCTCAAGCTAGCCTTTTGAGTTATGGCAGTCTTCAAAGAAGTAAAATGAACTGTCCAGGAATGTAAAGACACTGGGTAATGTCTGTATGTTTTTGATTCATGGTTCCAGTTGGAATCCCGCTCCTCCATGTGTTGCAAAACGTCTGATTGTAAAAAGATTAGGTCAGAGATGACGATAGAGAGATGACTAAAGGGCATCTCGAATACCCCATGTTGTGGGTCCTTTCCTACTGTACTCCCACTCACCCTTTCCTCCCTCTTCGCTTACGCAGGGCACCAACATTGCTGCGGGTCGCGCGATAGGCATTGTCGTCTGCACCGGCATCTCCACAGAGATCGGTAAGATCCGTAACCAGATGGCATCAACAGAGCAAGAGAAGACGCCACTGCAGCAGAAGCTGGACGAATTTGGCCAACAGCTCTCCAAGGTCATCTCCCTAATCTGCGTGGCTGTGTGGGTCATCAACATCGGACACTTCGGGGATCCGGTCCACGGTGGCTCCTGGGTCCGAGGGGCCATCTATTACTTCAAGATCGCCGTGGCCCTGGCTGTGGCCGCCATCCCCGAGGGGCTGCCCGCCGTCATCACCACCTGCCTCGCCCTTGGCACACGTCGCATGGCCAAGAAGAACGCCATCGTCCGCAGCTTGCCCTCTGTTGAGACCCTGGGCTGCACCTCTGTGATCTGCTCCGACAAGACTGGCACCCTCACCACCAACCAAATGTCTGTTTGCAGGGTAAGTGGAACCTAGGTCTCTAAGAAAAAAAGTCTTTGTTTGCCTGAAGATTTTACTGTGCAACTTTGGGACATTGCTAAGAAAGCAGCAGCATGTTCTTTAGTCTACAGAACAGTGTACTCCTGCATGTCAGGTAAATGTGCACTCTTTTAACACAGGTGTATTTGTTCCAGTACAGGAACTGAAGCGTAAGCATTTAATTTCCACATCCTGTCACTTGATTGGCACTTCATAAAAAGCTGCTGGGAACTTCCTCGGAAAAGTGTCGTGGAGGTGAATTCTACAAGGGTTCGCTGTTCAGTGTTGATGCCAATCTCTCTGATCTTTTCACTTTTTTCCAGTGAGCTTTTTTTTTTTCCTTTTATTTTTTCTTTTCTTTCTTTTTTTTTTTTTTTTTTTGGAAGGCATGCAAGTGGGGCTTGCAGACGGATGGAAAATCCTTGTGGTGTTCTAATGTTTACCTTCCTTTGCCAGGATTGAGATAGCTGCTGGTGGAGTAGTACGGGCTGGCATGACCCAACAGCACAGAATGCCTCATACATACACACAAAAACACACACACGCACGCACACACACACCCACAAACACTGGAGGTTTCCAAAATGTCACGTCACCTGCTCAAGCGTAATCGAAAGATCCATATCCTGAGCTGTCCAGTAGGGGTACAGAGAATAAATGGCGAACGCATTTAATCACAGCAGAGGACAAACACCTAATGAATACTCTTATCCACAACTATTCAAGTCTAGTTCAGTATCAGTCAGCCCCTCCCTTTGCCTTTGTGTATGCATGTGTGTGTGTGTATTTGTACGTGTATGCTGCTTTGCTCCATGCATAGAGTAAATGCCAGCTCCACTGTTTGTCTTGGCTCCTGTCAAAGCTCTGACTGCACACATACTCACATGCGCGCACACACACACACACACATACACACACACACATACACACCTCACCTCAGTTAACACCTCTTGTCCCTACATCCTCCACCTCACCTCTCACCTCAGTTAATGACCTCACTGTTGCCGGCCAGCCTGTTGAAAAAAAAAAAAAACAGCAATAGATCTCTGCACAGAGGGTTCTAGTATTAACAATGCTGGTAATGTAATTTAATACATTGAACATCAGTCATTTTAATGGACAACCTGGACAGATGACTTTTTATTACTTTATTTATGTGATAATTATTATTTAACATTATTTTATTACACCTATAAATCACACAGGGGGGGACTGTGGACAAAAACTTGCAAAGTATTTGTAATTTACAAATCACATACCATTGATCCAGATGGTGCTGGAACTGACAGAGGACTGACAGCTCACTGAAAAATAGTTTGGGTGATTTATTATCTCTGCTGGGATGTGCGCTCTGTAATAACAGCAAATCATTTTAATCTGCACAGGTCTGATATCAGTGAATCACTCCAGTAAAGCCTGAATGACCAGATCTCCTTTTGTGATACTGCTGCCATTCACACAGGGCCTTAAGACTGCGAGAACAGTCAAAAGTGCTAGAGAGCTACACATTTTTATTTATTTTTTCTATGTCTCCAGAGAGTTAACAGGGAGTGCACCTCCCAGATGCCGGGAGGGCCGCGCTGCATTTGAAGTCGGGCCTTGCCTGCGCTTTGCGGAGTTGCATGGAAACAGCTGCAAGGCAGTCTGCATCCGAGCCGCTTTTCCGGAGAAATGCGCCTCGTGTTTTCAAAGCATCTACTGTCATCACAACCTGAGGCCTGTTTGTGCAAAATAGTGCACAGGGTGACATGAAACCTGGCATGTGTTCAGTGGTAAATTTGGTCTTGTTGCAAAATCTGGCGAGTGCACTTGATCCAGAGCCTGCTCGGCCTGCAGAGCAGCAGTGTATGTGGTGCTTCGGTTGTGTCTGGACTTGATCGCTGTGCGTGATTTGCCTTTCTGCCTCACTCTAGTCTCGGATCAGTTGAAAAGGAAAAAGAAAAACATAGACACCGCTGCATGGCTGAACAATTAATCAGATTTTAATGAAATCGCAAAATGGCTATGGGCAATATAAAATATGTGACAAAATAAGCATGTTGCCACAGAGACGCCGTGGCCTACAAATTGCATTCTTCATCTTCAGACATAAAACATGTTTATCTGGTTCAGACTTCAGCGAAACTCAACTCATTTTAATAAATAAAAATTATGGTGCAAAAATGAGTATTCCCAATCATATCTCTCAGCCCAAGGGTGTGTGTGTGTGAGGCTGCTATTTTCTCTGCATCTTAAAGCGGAGTTGGCACTGCTCAGCTGTCGTACATGTCCTGTAGAGCTTTATACTCTATTCTTACTCTGAGATGACGTGGAGGATCAGTGTGATTAATGCGTAGCAGCAGGGAGTTCCCTTTAGCAGCAGGAAGCAGCAGACTGATCTCACCACTAACCCGGAGAGAGAGAGAGAAAGAGAGAGAGAGAGAGAGGGACGAGTAGCGCGGGTAAATATTGACCTTCTGTTCCCTCCCATTCTCCCCAGCCTGCCTCTCTTAGTCTCTGCAGGGAGATAAGGGCGCACACACACGCGCGCACACACTCTTCTCTCACAGACACACGCACGCACAGATAAAGACAAACCAAACTTCCGCTTTGCAGTTTTTTTTTTTGTCTCGGTGTTTCCTGGTGATAATCATTTGTTCAGCTCGTCCCTACTCCTCCTCCTCCGCTCATGATTGGACGGTTGTCACATGTCAAGCTGCATCCGTGTTCCCTCCATGTCAGCTCCCCTACTGGTTTATGTGCCTCGTGGCTCATATGTCCACATGAATGTTTGCCCAGGCTTATCCATCTGTGCCGTTTCTTGGGCTGGTCCCTGGCCAGAGCCCCTGATAGCAACATGGGTCTCCCTGTCCAGCTGTTCCCCTGGCCTGGAGGATATCCCCATATCGGCAGGATTTCCCGGGATTCCCTCCATATCCTAACGCCGTAACTTCCCCTTTCCCCGCACATACACACATAAAAGGGTAACTCGCGCCATGTTGCTACCATTCATCTCCAGGAAGTCAATAGAAAAACACGAACTTGTGCCACTACTACTGAGTCACATGGATCACACGGTGCCTTGTTTCCTTGGAGACCGCAGCGGATCGGGTAGTGAGGGTATGACTGGAAGGAAGTGTAGTGGATCACAGATGCAATAACAGGCTTATTATATGACATACTCCCTGTTTCATGTCTCTGTGGTTTTGTGGAGGAAATTGTGATGAAATCCTCCTGTGGTCATTTTGTTGACAGAGAAAATTCACGTGTAATGGCAACATGGAGCAAAGAGTGATGTGCGGTGCCCAAAGCCAATCCAATTTGCATTTGTAAAATGAAGAATAGAGAGGAAGGGTGTTAACTCACTTTCACTGAGTTTTGTTTTTTCCTTATTGTGACCAATGGATTTTGTAGCAGGGCTGTTGCAGCTCCAGAGTTTGAGGTATTATTTGTCGTAAAACTTAAGGAATCTGTCAAAATCTCAAGTCAAAGAAAAAATGCACTTAAGTGGCACCAAGAGATATTAATAAACTCTTTGAGTCCAGTAGAGAACCAGTTCCTGTGTTAATAGTCATAGGCATGCCACATTATCACAGAAACTGAAATACTGATTCTTTTAGTGATTTTCCGAGAAGAAACAAAACAAAACAAAACCAAAAAAGAACCCTGGGCTCAGTGTTATCACGAAGAAAAATAATGTGCTTGGATTCCAGCCTTATAGACTGTAGACTTCAAGTCTGTATCAACACAGTGAGCACCAAATGAATCCAGTCCCTCTGTGAAATGATTCATGATTATAAAACTGCATAAACAGAGCCCACTCATGTTTGAGGTAGACTTTGTGCTCTTCGGACTAACACAAACTAAACATGAAAAATGGAAACTGTAATAGTGAAGGGGGGAAAAAAACTGAGCACTCAACCTCTTACACCTGTAGGGGTAAATAAAACTCGCTTATGAAACTGCAGCTCAAAATCATCCTCAGTCTGCTCTCCCACAATAAGCCCAGTGTTCATTGTAGTATAAAAAGACATTGGTCGGCATTTGTTGATAAGTGGTGTGATTGATAAATTTAATCAGGAAGGTCTGATAATTACGAATCCTCTGATCTGTCATGTTCACAGTTCATTCTGAAAGAACTGGATCTCATTTGGATCTTGTTTCCATAGGCTGCCATTGACAAAAATGTAGTATCCTTTTAGTGCAGCATGTCCTGCTTTTCTGAATTATGCCAATGATTTTGTGTCCCTTTTTAAATTGGTTAAGTCAGTGATGCACATGTTGAAATGCCTTGGAACATTAACTGCTACACACACACACACACACTCACACGCTGACAGAAGAATTAAGAAGGAAACAAAGTTTAAGTGGATTGCTGCTTCATTAATCCTTCAGTCAGCTGGATTTAATTGAGTCTCAAATGGAGTTAAGCGAGGTCATAGGGGTGTTTTCCCAGGGTACGTATGTGTGCTTGTGTCAGTATTTGGTTATTGTTGAACTTAAAGGAATACTGCACTCAAAAGCTATTTGTTTACAATCATGCACTCACCCTGAGTTGTCTTGATTGTCCAACAGAAAAAATCTTAATCGCATGTCTTAAGGATAATGAAGGCTTCAAAAACTTAAGCCACTTAGTTTTTGGAACCTTCACCGCATGTGAGACAATTAAAAACAGCTTTTGTCTGACATTCAAGACAATTCAGGGTGAGCACATGATATAAAATTGATAGCTTTTGGGTGAATTATTCCTTTAAGTTTCTGGTTTTTAAGAATGGAAGGGAAGGCAAGTAAATGGCTTTTTGTTGGTCTATTGTGTATTCATGCGTAAGCGATTCAGATAAGATGCTTAGAGAGGCCTTGGATGAGAAATAGTGGTGTGTCGTGTCCCAGTCTTATCAGTCATTAGCTACAACACTCTCTCCTTGTTTTATCAATTAATATGAACTGCGTGTTGTGAACATCCCATCCTGGGGGGATTTCAGGAAGCAGATTTGCTAACAAAGCAGCCAACAAAGCAAAGCCCGGACAGCTCTGGGACTCCGGCTCTTCCTCGCCCTCCCTCTTATCTTTTGTCCTCCTGCAGTTGACTGGAGTGTGTACAGTGCAGCAGTGTGAGGGGAGCTTTACAACGAGGTGTGTGGCAGCACAGCTCCCTTGATGCCTGCATGTTAAAAAAAAAAAAAAAACTGAAGAGAGTTTATGTCTCTGCATCTCTGCATTCTCTTTTCAGTCATTGGCCTGAGCTTGAACTTCACTTTCCCCATAGCCTCTCTCTCTCCAGCCTGCAGAATGCTGTCTGTTTACAACCAGGATCTCATTTACATATGCTTAAAAATAAAAAAAAACAATTATATTTATCCAGGGAAAATCTACTGAGCACACTTGCACTTTTTCAGCAACACCCCTGCTTCACATTCACTTGGCTCCACACATTCACACCTGAGAGCTGCTAGGTACAACTGCAGTCTTCTACTGTCAGAAAGCGATTGGTGGTTGAAGGAGTAGTTCACCCCAAAATGGTCTCCATGTCAGTCTAAACTCTGCTGAAGCTTGAAGAGCCACCAAACACAGCGAGTTCGCCCCCATAGTTCCACCTCAACCATCTTCCAAACCACTGAAGTTAACAGATCCATCAACTTGCGGCTTCCAAAAAACAAAAAAGAAGAAGAAATTGTCCATCAAATTTCTCCAAACAGCTTGTGCACCACCACCAAGTGTTTTGTAGCCAAATGATTTCACTGTGGGTCCAAAAGTCCATTATCGAACCAAACAAATTTGATTTTAAATGTTTCTCCTCATGCTGTCTTTGTCTCTTTTTTGTCTTTTTTCCCTCTCCAGATGTTCGTTGCAGACAAGGTGGAGGATTCAAACTGCACCCTGCATGAGTTCTCCATAACTGGCTCCACATACGCCCCTGAAGGACAAGTGTGAGTGCCTCAGCTGTTGAGGGATTTAACACTTAACACTTAACAAAGGAATCAAGTTTACACACCTTTATGCCACATTATTTCACCCTTTAATGACATTTTTATTTTAGGAATGTATGATAAGCGTCTGTGGCTTTCATTCTATCTTCTTGCCTTGTGGTTAGCCGTGCTGGTTGCTATGCTAATTCTTGTGGTAACCAGGGAGTGAGTTAGTGATCTTGGAGGTTTTTGACTTATTTCTTATGTATGTATATTGCTTTAAAGGAAAAAAAATCAGGCTATGCATGCTGCTGCAACCAATATAAAAGCCACCAGACCCTTAAAAATGGGTTTTACTGTGATTAAGGAGGCTCAGCTGCACCTCGTCCCTATTGAACCTCCATCGTACCCATAATCAGAATAAAGAAGTGCTATATTACAGAATGAAACAGGACAGAAAAAGCAGAGCAGACCGTAGATGAGGCAGCAGTCTTGTGGTAGTGTATTTGTTTGGTCTCTGCAGTGTCAGAGACCATATATGTGAATATGCACTCCTGAAGAAATGCAAGGTGGCTGTATACACTGTGAATATCGCTCCGTTTGTTGCACGTCGATTGTTTTGCTGTATGTCGAGCAGAGCATTGTGACTCTGCATGAACCTGTGGATTTCATAACAGTTGAGTGTGGGTTATTGTGTGGGAGCTTCGCTAGCAACGGTTAGTCTCTGCTGGGAAAGGATCCATGGTTGTCATGTAATCAGCGCTGCTTGTCAGGAACAACGCATGCGCACACACACAAACACAAACACAACTACTTTCTACTGTACGACCTCTGTTATTCAGTCGCCTTGGGAATGCGAAACAACTGAATGACTTCCCTACTCATAAATATTGATGATGATATCGTGTAGTGAAGTGTGAAGCGTTTTCCCTTGTGTTTTGCTGTGTTGAGTGACTCTGTGTATGTGTGTGTGTGTATGTGTGCGTGTGATTGCTGGGTGTGTGTGTTTCTTTTTAGACTGAAAGGAGACAAGCCAATTCAGTGTGGAGACTATGATGGACTTTTGGAGTTGGCGACTGTGTGTTCCATGTGCAATGACTCTTCACTTGACTACAATGAGGTCATTAACACACACACACACAAACATACACACATATTACTATAGAAGTGTGATGGAGGATTGGCAGCACACTTGCTGCCTCTTCTACACCTGACGTCATCATTAATTTGGAGGAGTAGCAACCTACAATTAGTCAGTGGTTGCTATGTAAAATGGACTCGTCATGCATTTACAGCCACAGTATAACCATCACAAAACTTTGCATTGACTCCTTAAAAAGTAACACTGGAATACACATGTATACACAACACACGATGTCTGCCCTACTGTAGCTGAGTTAATTTTATTCTGATGTATAATCTTTTTCTCCTGTTTGGATTCCTGTTCTCACCTCGTTGTCATCACCATGGTATCATGGTAACCATGCTGAAGAGACAGACCAGGGATACGGCACTTCTTCACTACCATATATACACTCAGGCTAACTGAATTGCATAGTATATTCTCATACATAGTCATTTTTCCATTTTTCCACCAATTCTGAACCGAGCCCAAAAAAAAGGCAGATCCAAAGTGTGAGATAACCGCTAAACCGGGAGAGAGAGGCAGAGCAGCTATTGTACTCCGAGGAGTAAGGTGTTATATTGCCTGATGTGCTTGGTCACACAGGCAGATAATGTGTGTGGTACGCCATTACTGCTTCATCCCACCTATTCTTCATCTCAGCTGGCTAGGGCATGCTTTTGAACGCTCTCCTGGAGCATGACTCAATCCTGAGAAAGTTTGTGGAGGTAGAGGAGAGTGACCCACAGTTTTGCTCACAGCGTGTTTGCTGTTAATGTGATTTCTCACCTTTCAGGAGTCTCGTCATTTTCAGCCCTCAGTGAGCGGTTTTCTTCACATTTAACAATGGGGACTGAGGATGTGTTTCATATTGTTTTCACTCAGATTTCATTTGAAATGTATGGTCATAAATGGGTATGCATTTAATGATGTGTAATAACTTGGGCTTTGGCTTCATCACCATTCAGACTTCCTCTTGGCGGTCACAGTGAACTGTGTGGCAGCGCCTCTATAAAAACTGTAGCTGTTGAAATCCCAAGTACTGAATCTCACTGAATCCCTTGTAGTCACTTTTAGTGCTCCTATTTTCTTTTTACTGCACTGTAGCTGCGATGTGACAGTTTAACAGCACGTTTCAAGGTAACTTCGCTCTCCACTCTCTCCCAGGCCAAGGGGGTGTATGAGAAGGTGGGTGAAGCCACAGAGACGGCTCTCACTACTCTGGTGGAGAAGATGAATGTCTTCAAGACGGACTTGTCTGGACTCAGCAAGGTGGAGCGTGCTGGCGCCTGCAACTCGGTAAGCTGAATGTAGTGCTGTGTGATCCTCAGGTGAGATCTGTCATATCGATGGGCATTCAATTCTGTAAGAGGTGTTTGAACCAGGTCCATTTCAGTCTGTATGGACGTCATTCATGTTGAACGAACACTATTTTTACCCTGGGAACTGACATGACATATACTATAGGCTTTGCTCTTCTTAGTGTGAACATGCAAATGAAACTGGCAATTACTGCTCTCATTGTACCATGCTGTAACAATGCCTGGTTGTGCACTGAACAGGGATCTATATAATGACTTAGTGGTAATGTGCAAATGTGCAAAAACCCTTTTGCCCTGTAGTATGCACCCCTGTATATGCATATTTGTGCAAGATGACATTTTACAGTAACGTTTTCATTGCTTACCTGATACTCTTGTCTAAAGTCAACAGGTAGGGGTGCATTGTCATGACATAGGGCTGTTGATGTAGATCAGTGGGTACAGGCACTGAACCTGTGATTGTTTGGTTATGAGACAAAATCTCCAACCATTAGGCCACCCTGGCACCCCCTGACCCATCTAGGACTGTAATATATCATTAATAGGAGAAAATTTTAGTGGCCCTTACTCAAAGTACGTTGCTTTCTACTTTTTCATTTGCTGCAGTTTGTCAGATCTGTATGAAAAGAGCTGACTTTGACCTGTAAGAGGCCAGGCAGATTGTGCTTGTTGTCTGAATGACCAGTAAGACACTAAGTTCTCAGTTTTCATGAACAAGTGGTGCAAAGAGCCATCATCAGCACATGGTGTGGGCGCACGGGGCATGGTGTCTGATATTTGGCAATCCCACGGTCTGAGGTACACGGTGCACCTGCAGCGTGCAAGTTGGAAACTGAGTGGGTTTAGGAGGACTGCATTATCAGTAGGTATAGTAGCCAGCAAATAATCTCTTCTCCTACCCTTGAAAAGTATTTTCTGTTAACAGTCCAGAGCGGATTTGCCACAACAGCCTCTCCCAAGAGGGAACTGATGTCCTTGTATGACAGGTGCAGAATTACCCCAAGTGAATATACTGCACCTCAAATTAACTGGCAGATACCATGTTTGGTTACCATGTTGCTTTGGTTGTAAAAGAACTGCTGCCCAATTTAGGAAATTATTCAGTGATATTAGGTGAAGAGCCAAAAAGAAGTTGGCTGGACACCAAAGGGACATATTGGCTTTGAGGGGGGGGGGACCTCCACCAGTCAGTCCTTGACATCTGTAGAGGACATGTCCACATCCAAAATTCTCACTCCACATATCTTGGCACATTCTGACACAGTGTTGGAAGGAAAATCATTCACGCCAGTCACATGTGTGTAGTAAAAAAAAAATGAAATGTTGCACCTTATTTTTTTCTTGTTGGCCAATATACCGTCCGCAAAAAGGATGGGTAAGGTTTTGAGAAAGATCTGTTCCCTGCTTGGTAAAACTGCAATAGAACAGAACACAGTTGCACCATAAGCCATTTGCTTTTGACCTGATCTGAGCAGGCGGGCAGCACAAAATGAAATCCTGGTAGTCACGGACACCAAAATGTTAATGTGCTGCTTAATTGTTACTGACACACCCCCTACTGCACCTCTACTCCCACTTTAGTGCAATCAAGATCACAGCAAGTCACCAAAATACCAAACAGGTGCAGGTGATGAAGAAACAAAACAACAAAAAAAAACTGTGTGCCCAAACGGAAATGCCAATTTTGCCAACGCAAAGCTCTGCGATATGCTGTCACGAACTGATGGCTGTGTTTTAGTGATAAGAATACTTTCATTCACTGTGTTCAAGTCAGTCATCACTGGCTCCAAGTATTTTACTCGACTTTAGATGAAGGTCATTCAAATCCTCATTGGCCTCGCTTCTAGGGAGAAAAAGAAAAAACCTTGTCAGACAAACCCCTGGAGGTCTTAGATGAGATTAGTCATGTAGTAGCAGAATTCTGAAGGCTGGAGAAGCAGATGTCTGAATGGAAATTTGCTGGTTTGAATCCCTGGACTGACTGAGAAAACATGTGTGGGGGCAAAGAATGAGTAATGCTCTCCCTGTCCTTAATTGGCATTAAGGTGCCCTTAAGCAAGGTACTCAACCCCCAGTTGCTCCAGTGGAGCTGCTCAGCGGAAAACAGTAGATCAGTTCTGCTGGACAGCTCGGAGGTGTGAACACGGACAACTGCATGAATGTGAAGCAGGACATTGCCAAAAAAGGACGTGTATACTCAGCAAATCTTCCTTGGGAAAGAAAAGAAACTACAAGGCTGAGTTTCTAAAGAGCTTACCTTAACTTTTCTGATCTCTGCTGGGTTTTTCACAGCGAGAGAGCAGAAGAGAGAGGAAGTAATTTTGCACCGTGCCATGTGAAGCCAAACTCCCAACGCTCACTCTTTTTGATAGAGAGGAGAGTTTTGCCATATTGACAGATTTCAGGACATCCATCAGATGTATGAGGTCCCTCGACAGGGTGTGTGTTCATCACAGCCGCCCGGCCTGGCAGAGAGCATTAACCTTTCAGCCAGTGCGCACTGGGATCAACAACAGGATTTGGCTCTGAACTAGAAGGACCCCTACTGGTGGAAAAGGGCTAGACACCATACATGAGTAACGTGAGGAATACAGATGTACTCATTTAGATGACTTCATCCCCAGTAAAATTCACACTTACCTGGCTTTGGTGATTAAAGAAGTATTTCACTTCAGCAGCCCTTTTAGACTGATTATTGCCTGAACACAGCTGTGTTCATACAGAGCTCAGCAAGTAATATGAGTATCAGAGCATTTACTTTTGGTCTGCCCCTGTGTTTTTCTCGTTGTATTTCTCTGTGTACCATGAGTTGACTGTCCTTGGCAAGGTTCACAAGTGTTGTCAAACACAGTGGGTTTTGTCTGGCACAGAGTGAGTGCTGCCTCTGGTTGGCTGGCAGCGGCCAGACATGCAGACAAGATGGTTGAGTGGCTGGTCTAAAGTACCATCCTTCAGCTGTCAGAGGCTCAGCCAGACCTCTCAGTCACACAACGTTCTCCAGCCTGACAGCTACACACAAATGAAGCTACTTAGGCTGGCTGGCACTCTTCATCTTCCTCTTTGTTTTTTTTTTTTTCCTTTCTTCTGTATATCATCCCTACTCTTTTCTCCCTCTCTCTCATCCATCAGGTGATCAGGCAGCTGATGAAGAAGGAGTTCACTCTGGAGTTCTCCCGTGATCGCAAGTCCATGTCTGTCTACTGCACCCCCACCAAGCCTGGCTCTCAGAGCAAGATGTTCATTAAGGTATGAATGAATGGTACAATAATGAAACACACTGACATACTTGTTTTCACTTGCATGTTAGCACTAGTACCATTATGAGGAATCCAAGCACCATAGATGCTGGAATCATATTTTTCAGGCAGGTTCCTGTTGCTTCTCACTTCTCAGTCAAGGCTGCTTGCACACACTGGCCAGATGGTGGTGCTATATAACACACACTTGCATCTGAGTTGGTAACTCTGGCATTACATGTCCAGTTGATGTCAAACTTTGTACACACATCCTGGATCTACCCACTGCCACTGGAAACACCCATGTCAGCCATCTTGATTCTCCACCATTTTGTATTTTAGTCAAAACAGCTTTTTACATTTTTGTCCCATTTGTGCCAAAATTGGTAGACCGGTCCAGCAGACTGAACTATGCAATCCTACTGTTTAGATGCTGTTAATGCCTAAATTTGCAAAAGTGTGTAACTTTGCTGCTAGTAAGGAAGAATGCGATTGTCAAAGAAAAAAAAAAGAAAAATGCTCAAATTGCAAAGTAAATCTAAACAGGAATAATGACGCATACATAAGTAGTGAAGTGGCCCATTCTATGCTCGGACCATTTAGCTACATCACCATGACGACAGGTTGGGGATATTATGGATTCACCCAGACTGCTGCTGCAGACCCTGACTGTAAACATGATCATTTGAATACTTTTTATTTGAATCTTTTCAAATTTGCTGTGCACATTCATGATCCCCAGAGGAGGAACCCCACTGATTTTGGTGACCCCATGAGCTTTCCTCTAGTGCCACGATCAGCCAAACCTTCAGTTTCTTAACATGATAATATTCGCACAAATGTTAATCAGACAGAAAAAGAGGAGGTGTTAGACATTTTGTATTGTGGGTATATTAGGATTTCTGAATGATCCCATCACTGGGGGCAGCCATACTTAGTTCAGTCCCCCATTGGTTGGCCAAACCATTGAATCAGATTTGCAAGCAGTTTCAAGGGGTAACTGAAGATTTAGAATTTATGGGAAATACCCAGCTGTCATTCACTGATGCAGCACGTCTTGGCACTTCCACCTACATTTTTATTTTGTCTGTTTTGTTCTATCAGTCTTTTGACATTTGATCTCTCCCCTCAGGGTGCTCCCGAGAGTGTGATTGAGCGATGCCAGTACCTGCGGTTGGGAACAGGGAAGGTGACGCTGACCATGGCATTGCGGGAGCAGCTGATGGCCAAGATCAGAGACTGGGGCACAGGAAGGGACACCCTGCGCTGCCTGGCTCTGGCCACCCGGGACACCCCGCCACGCCAAGAGGACATGGACTTGGAGAACTCCAGCAAGTTTGCAGAGTATGAGGTAGAAGACCATGAAACTATCTGGAATCTGCACAATTATATTTGTTTCACAAGACTTGTACACAGCTAAGGAATTAATATTATTCCAGGAGTTGAATGTTACAATTTTTCCTTTGAAGTCTGCAACATTTTCATCTTAACTGATGTCTGTTTGCCACACTGCATCAGTGATTGATCTAACAATAGTGATTCAACCTCTATCCAGTTTGTAAAAGCTTATACATTTGCTGTTCTTGGTGTCTTGTAGGTCTTCACCAGGAAAAATCCTTTTGTACCAAGGACATGATGTGTTTTATCTAATTTTATTAGGAATACAGAGAAGAAGCCAGTTAGTTAGCATGAGCAGTGACAGTCACCACAGTTGAATAAAGAGAAGAGCTCCACTCCCAGAGATTCAAACTTGATGAGTAGAAAATCCAAGAGAAATGACGTGGAGACTCTTTTTTTTTATTGCCAAGTGGTTTCTTGTAGGTGCAGTACAGAAATTAGACTGAAAGAAGAGATAAGCGCTAAAGGTGCAACTAAAATCCCCAAAAGCAGGTCTTGCAGTTTACCACTTGAACCTAGAGTAATGAGAGAAAACAGGAACTGAGGTTCTGTTTTCAGATTCAGTCCTGTGTCGACCTAATCGCTCTCCTCCTCCTCCTCCTCCTGTCTCTCTCTCCATTCAGATGGGTCTCACATTCGTTGGCTGTGTGGGCATGCTGGACCCGCCCAGGAAGGAGGTGGTGGGCTCCATGAAACTGTGCAGCGAGGCGGGTATTCGTGTCATCATGATCACCGGAGACAACAAGGGCACGGCGGTGGCCATCTGCCGACGCATCGGCATCTTCACCGAGGACGAGGACGTGACAGGGAAGGCCTACACAGGCCGCGAGTTCGACGACCTGCCGCCAGAGGGTCAGAGAGAGGCCGTCAAAAGGGCGCGATGCTTCGCCCGCGTTGAGCCGGCTCACAAGTCGAAAATCGTGGGCTACCTGCAGTCATTTGATGAGATCACTGCCATGGTGAGGAGACAGATTGAGTGTCAGAGTTATTCCCATGGCCTCTTTAAGTAGCTTCTTCCTCTTCTACCACCCGCCCTCCCAATTCACCATTTCTTCCTGTACTTCATATAAGTGCTACACACTATATGCTTCCCTCCTCCAATATTTATGCCTATTCAAAAGCAAAAATGTGCATTCTCCTCCTTCCTACAGCTGTGCATGATGTGAATGACTTTCTCCGAATGAAAATGCATCAAAAGCAGCCAGTGAGCCGTGACATGTTTCAGGTCTCTATGAGGCTGCTCCCTCAGACACTGCTATCAGAGCTGTCATCTGTGGCCCGCTCTGCTGCTTCCTATCTGACACATGTCTCAGAAGAGGGGTTGATGGGGAGGAAAGAAGGCAGAGAAAGAGACAACAATATTACCATTTGCCTGTCAGACTGACTCCCCATTCACCGCAGCACAAAGCTGCTTTAGGTCCTGCCATGAGAGATAAACGTCTCACTTGCCCAGATTTAGCTTAATCCTGTTCTGATCTAAAATGGTAATGAGGATTTGTATAGCAAGATTACAGTTTTCAGTCTTTGTCAGATGGTTGGACTTGTCTCTCTTGATATAATAATCTCACCCAAAATGTAATGTGTGTTCTTCTTATGATATTAAACATTTTAATCAATATTTTAAGCATGACCAACTCCCCGTTGAAGTACACCCAAAGAGCCAAGAGTCTTTGTGAGCCCTTAAAAAGTTTGTTTGAGCTTCTCTACTCAAAAGAGATTTATTCACAGTACTGGAAAATATGAACCTATTCCCAAAAATAAACCCTTTTGGTCCTGGTCCAGTGTCCATAAAATATCCTCCTGTTTACTGTTAATGTCATAGCCCTACAGGGTTTGAGGGTCCAGTCCTTTGTGGCACTATCGAAGGTGAGCTTTCAAACAGAAGCCCAGTTCAGACATCAATAAAGTGATATACTAAACCCCCCTTCCCACAGATGGTGGCTGTAGAGAACATTAGGCTGTGCTGTCATAAATCTACAGGACCAGTGGACAGGCTGATGTAATGTGATGTTACAGGGATGTGTGTGTGAGTGTGTGTTCCAGGGATGAGTATGATACTGGGATTATCAAGTGGTCTCCACCCATCACAGGTGTTTTTTCTTGAATTAGGCCACAACACCTTTAGAAGACTCAACAGTGATTTTTAGCCTCCCAAAACACTTCAGCACCAAATTAAGCTAAACTGGTTTCTCCTAGTTGCCAATATTATGCAATTTCTAAATGTACTATTGGTTGTAACAAAAGGCCAATAGGACAGTTGACACTGCCAGCCAAAAATGGTGCAATCAGCAGTTCAACAATGTCATTCTTAATAAAAAATAAGGTATAAGACTTTGAACAGCGATATGAACCTTTGTGTAAAAATCATTGCATTCACACTTGTTTGTTTGTTGAATGAATGTACCAACAGCCATACTACAAACAAAAGCCCGAGCAGCCTGATGATACCTGCAAACATTATGTCATTTGGCATGCTACACACAACCAAAAGCTAACAAGCCAAAAAAAGAGTTGTTTGCTGATCTCACAGCCCTTGGATGTGGTTCAGGTCGATTAACCTTGGCCAAAGTCAGACCGATAAGAATAGCTTGTGTTTGGGATGGATTTAGGCTAGTTCACCTAAAGTAACCCTAATTTACACACAGTGAGGTGTTCCAAATGAGGACAGTCCAATAAGTCAAGTTTCCCAATACAATAATGAGTTTATAGATGAGTACATTCTTCTCACCCCCACCCCCCCACAGACTGGTGATGGTGTGAACGACGCTCCAGCCCTGAAGAAGGCAGAGATCGGCATCGCCATGGGCTCTGGCACAGCGGTGGCCAAGTCGGCGTCTGAAATGGTGCTTTCGGATGACAACTTCTCTACCATCGTGGCTGCTGTGGAGGAGGGCAGAGCCATCTATAACAACATGAAGCAGTTCATCAGATACCTCATCTCCTCTAATGTGGGCGAGGTCGTCTGGTGAGGAAACAGACGCACGCTGATGGATTGATCCACGCGCTCTCACACACACACACACACACACACACACACACACACTGTGCGTCTCACTCTCAGCCTGACGTCTTCGCCTGATGTCTGTGTGCTCTCTCTGTCTGTGTGCAGCATCTTCCTGACAGCCATCCTGGGCCTCCCTGAGGCGTTGATTCCGGTGCAGCTGTTGTGGGTTAATCTGGTGACCGATGGCCTGCCTGCCACCGCCCTGGGCTTCAACCCCCCAGACCTGGACATTATGGACAAGCCTCCCCGCAACCCCAAAGAGCCCCTCATCTCTGGCTGGCTGTTCTTCAGATACCTGGCCATTGGAGGTGTATATCATTGATAGATGAACCGGAGGACTCTCTGGTTTGCCAAAACCAAGTTTAGCTAATAATTGGCACTTCTAGTTAATGGGTACTGTAGAAGAAATCTGATTTTTAAGTCTTTCCTAGTCTTTTCTAACTTTACTTCTTCATAAGACAGGCATAATGCTTTATTTATTTATTTATTTATTTATTTATTTATTTATTTATTTATTCATTTATTCATTTATTCATTTATTTAGCCTCATTGGCAGGCAGGGCCTATGGATGGCCATATTGGTTAATCTGTCCAATCAACACTTACTACAAGGCAACCTGTCTTGAAATTATTGTCAGATTACCATGAAATTTGGTGAGCACATTCATGCTCCTCACAGGATGAACCCTGTCCATTTTGGTGACCTCATGACCTTTCATCTAGCACCACCCTGAGGCCAAAATGTGAACTTTGCACACAAGATATCCCAAAATGTAATTAGCGGATTGCCATGATATTTGGTGAGTGCATTCATAATCCCAAAAGGAAGATTCCTCTTAATTGTAGTGACCCTATGACCTTTCCTCTAGTGCCACCATCAGGCCAACTTGACTTGCACACTTTGCATACCTCTGAATGTAATTTGCTGAACATATTCATGCTTCCCAGGCAATAAAAGATATCTGTTGTGGTGTTGCCTTTCTTATAGCTGCATCCTTAGGTGAAAATGTTAAATTTGATATCTCAGAATCTATCGGGCAGATTACCATGACAAGGAGCATATTTAAAAAATGAACCCAATAAATTTTGGTGACCATATGACCTTTCCTCTAGCTCCACCCTCAGGCCAAAATGTACAAACCTCATTCTCTCACTGATTGCACTCCCCTGGTTGAGCCAGTGGGCTGCCAGCAGCTGAGGGCCCACGCTCAATGTTTTATCATCCTCGTGCACTTTTTGAGATAACTTTATAATTGCTGCTGTGCTTGACTCTCCTGCTTTTCCCTGCAGGATACGTGGGTCTTGGAACGGTGAGCGCTGCCACATGGTGGTACCTGTTTGATGAAGAAGGCCCACAAGTGTCCTTCTATCAGCTGGTGAGTTGGGAAACAGAAACGCTCGCGGTCTTATCTTCTTTTGTTTGCCGCAGCAGAGCCTTGTCCTTGGAGGATAGGCTTTTATTCTGCGGAGCTGTTCTATATTTTGCGATGTACGCCCTCTCACCCTCACCCGCTCTCCTCTGTTGGACACAGTAATGTTTGGATGTTTGGTGATCCCAGCCGCAGACAGAAATAGAAAAGGAAGTAAGACCCATGTGGTTTGATTGCAGATAGGCGGGGAACAAGGCCAAGGCTCCCCAGCTGTTCCCCGTTCAGATCTGAGCTCCATCAAACCAGGCCACAGAGGTCCTGGTGACATCCTGTTGACACACACACATGAAGCCACACACACTAACTCCCGTCTGTCTCTACTTGCAGCGACACTTCATGCAGTGTACCGAGGACAACCCCATGTTCCAGGGAATCGACTGCGAGGTGTTTGAATCTCGGTACCCCACGACCATGGCCCTGTCTGTGCTGGTCACCATAGAGATGTTCAATGCCCTCAACAGGTCAGTCCTCTTCCTCTGGGATGTCCTGTAGGGGTCAACACTCCTTCACTGTCAGATAAATAAATTAAACTTTCACATTTTCACATTTCACAGATTGCAAAAGCAGTGCTGATTACATGAATGATGGTTTTGAGCGATTATCTACGCCATCTGTCCTTATGATTAAAAAACATCAGTTAGCCTACATTTCTGAGTCTGTTAAAAGCCCAGTTGAGCTCATATCTGGTTATAATAAGCAGGCTTTGGCTTATGACTAACATCATTGTCACACTCTTGTCTTGAAACCCGTGGATGGTCACTTTTATTTTTTTCATTAAAAGAGACACTGTCATTCTCTGGCATGTCTGTTTACAAAGAATTGCATTGTGGGACGAAGGTGATCACTCAGAATTGTTGTTAGCAGTGTTTAATTCTCTCAGGGATGACAGGATGGTGTCCATGCCAGAAAATGCATCCTACTACACAACCACCAGCACAGTTTACTCCTGCAGGAATTTGTTGTTGTTTACCGTTATGCTTTCTCTGCAAGTGAACATTAGCATGATATTCAGGAATATAATAATGTCCATCATTTAAGTGTTAATTCTTGATGATAGTGGTAATGGAATCAAGCCTAACCGCACTTCTTAGGAAATGGAATCCTGCTTTTTTGGAACACATAAAAGGAAGAACCGCAGTGTGAAGGGAAAACTCCCTGACTCTGTTTTTGCCAGGGTTGCTCATGGAGCAAGCCTGTCAATAGCTCCCCATAGAAACAAAGGCTAATGTCTTATTTAGGAAAGAGTTTAGAAAGAGGGGGGGTTAAATGAAGTGCTTGTCAGACCAATGAAAAGGCATAGTGTGGTTCTTATCCCACGCCAAGACAGACAGTAAAAGTGACAAATGGACCACATGTTTACATCGTTGCTAACTGCCATGTAAGGAGAGAGGGTTGTTGTTATGATCAATTGAGTGTTGTTAATGCATTTGGACTCACTGTGAAATTTCTCTGGCTGAAAATGCCTTCATGGTACAATAACTGTAATTTTCCAACAGGAAGATGATGAAATTGGAATTTTGAAGCCTTTGAGATTTTCCCAGCATGTTTTGTGTGATCTGTGCAACGTGATGGAATGACTTTCCTTGTTCGTCCCTGATGTCCAACTGAACGTTGACATGTTTTGTTCTGCTAAATCTTCTCCCCGCCAGTCTGTCTGAGAACCAGTCCCTGGTCAGGATGCCTCCCTGGGTCAACATTTGGCTGCTGGGAGCCATCATCCTCTCCCTCTCCCTCCACTTCCTCATCCTCTACATTGAGCCTCTGCCTGTGAGTGCTGGTGTGTGGGACGGCTGACCGCTGGTGGCACAGACTGTCCTGTGGGGAGATATGAAATAAACACACTGACACACTCGTGCATTATCATTTGAAACCTTTTAAAAGACCAGTTCACTCAAAAATGAAAGTTTTGTCATTTTCTACTCACCCGGATGCCAGTTGAAACACAGGTGACGTGTCTTTATCTGTGCAGCTAACAAGCAGCTAGCACAATTCTGTAGCAACCTTCTGCAAAATGACTGAAGTCCCTGTGCACTGTTGTGAAAAGTTCCAAAAAGTGCAAAACATTTCAACAAAATTACTCCATACACTTTATGCGGCATGATTCAAGTCGAAGCCAACTGATCACATCCTGAGTGGAAAAGACCCACATCTACTTTGTTATGTGTAGGGCAAATCCTGGCTATAGCTTTTGATAGCAAAACAATTCATGCAAATGCTCAGCTATGCCTCATACAGCACGTCCACATTCTGCTTGAGGAGAACAAAATATCCATGCAAGGGAATGAAGTTCCAACCTCTTGCTATCAGACCAAACTGTTTTGCTATCAAGAGCTATCGTGAAGATTTGTGCTATTAACAGTGTAAATATTGGTTTATGATCTTTATAATCAGGATGTGATTGTTTGGCTCCGGAAGACTTCGATCTTGTTTCATGAGTCGTGCAGAGTAATCTTGTTGTCATTTTTTCTCTGTCTGTAACTTTAAAAAGTGCTGCCCATTGACTTCAGTTGTTCTGAAGAAAGCTGTTCTAGATACCTCCCTGTGCATTACATGGACCAAGACACTTCACCTATGTTTCAGTTGGCCCACATGTGGGTGGATGACGACAAATTTTCATTTTTGATTTTCATTTTTGGGTGAACTGTTCCTTTGAGATGAGGCACTCTCCCCACAGTGGCATACCACCATCCAGATGCCTATTATAAATCTGATTCTGCCACTGCATCGTGCCTGCAGAGGACTGATGTTGCAACTGTATCTTGACCAAATGGGTCATCAGGAGATCCTCTGACACCTTGATCTCATCTGCCCTTCAGTTGATCTTCCAAGTGACCCCTCTGCGCTGGTCCCAGTGGATCGTGGTCCTGAAGATCTCCATCCCAGTCATCCTCCTGGATGAGGCACTGAAATACATCTCCAGGAACCATCTAGAAGGTATGTCGAACCTGTTTGCATCACATTGGCCTCTTCAAATCAGAGTTTGATTGTGAATCTGAAGTGCAAAATCTCATCCGGTTGATTCAAGTCAGTGACTGTTCTTGTGATGTTGCATCGTAAGCCAGTCAAGATTTCAAATGACTACTGATGAATCTCTTTTGCTCTCTTTTTCTCTCCTGCTTTTCTAATTCAGCCTAAATTCTTTTTATCTCACCTTCTATAAAAAGGTACTCCTTTCCAACCTCCCCTCGCTTCCTTCTCTTTCCACTTGTAACTCTCAGCTATAGCCTGATAGTACTCATTACGTATTTTAATTATATGTTTTTATCTTTGGCAGGTGATGAGGAGAAGAAATATCGGAGGAGACGGCAGCTGAGCTAAGACCTCTCCCTCAACACACTCACACAGTTAGACACACACCTACCCTCTCCCTTTTTTTTTTTTTTTTTTTTTGGTTTCATTTTGTTTTGTTTTGTTTTTTAGCTACAAACCTTTCCTCTCCCCTGTCCTCATTCCCCACTCCTGCATGTCCAGCAAACCACCACTAGAAATGAGCAGGGCTTGCATGAAAGCGAATGTGCAAGTGAGAGTGAGCATGTGTGTTGCTGCGAGCATGGCTTTGTAGGAGTGTGTGAGCAAATGAGCAAGCGAGCAAGCGAGCGAGTGTGTGTGTGTGCGCGCGCATGCGTGCGTGTGTGTGAACAGGCAAATGCATGCCTGGCTTCACAGTTGCGAGAGTGCGACACAGGTGCAAAAAAAGAAGAAAAACAAAAAGATAAAAAAAAAAAAACAGCCCGAGGCTCTGCTTTTTTAAAGATTACTGCTCATTGGTTTTTGACTGTACAGTAAAAAAAATATAGTGGTGCAGTAACTGGACGTTGA
>OMLF01010228.1:6021-16517 GCA_900302615.1 Holocentrus rufus
GTCCCGAAGACTTTCAGCAATTCCGAGGAATCATCTCTGGAGCGTGGCTATGCTGCTGAGGAGGAAGAAACCCACAATCAGTTTCCCTTGCTTGGTCAGGCAGGGTAGAAATCCTTAATTCACACACACACACACACACTCGAGGCTAGGAGTCAACCATTCCTTTTACTTACCTCTCTTGGCATTTGGCCACTCCAGGCCAGCCACGGTCTTCTCCCCCTCTCCGTTGACAGCACCGGTGGTCCCCTCACTCGATTTGGTTTGGTTCTTGGCGTTGTTCCACTGCCACCGTCTGTTGCCCTCTCTCAACCTCTCCAGCTAACAAGCAGTTGGCCTTTGGCCATGTCCAATAGGCAGTCAGCAACAAGTCATGCTCCACACGTGATTAATTGACACATTCCACACGTGAGCATGCAATAATCACTATACACACATTAAGGCACTCCTCAGTAATCAGGTTTCCACTGCTTACAGTGGGGCTACAGCTACTCACAGCTGGACATTGAGTGCCCATCAGAGGGCAGAGAACACAGGTCAGTTGGCCTCTAGATGTTATGTTAGTCGTTCGCTAAACTCGGAAACCCCCATTTTTATCAGTGATAACATTGACATAAAATTGTTAAGCGTTCTTCAACAAGCATGTAGAACAGACTTTTTACACTTGTGCATTTTACAGTGTGTATTTATTGTGTTTACAGGTCAGTTTCCTTATCTGCTCTGTTCTTTTGCGCATGTACCCTTGTAAAAAGCTGGCCAGAAATCAGGGAATGGGTTTACATCACCCAGTAATCAGATTTCACCAGCAGAAATCCAGCTTGAATACACGATTTCTCTTAATTCCTTATGCCAATTACTGAATTTGACACTCATTTATATGGCAGTCGAGAAATTGGAACTGCTGTCCAAGGGCAAGTAACCCGATTACTGAAGTGCATGTAAACGCAGTGACTGACTTTTTTCAGAAATAACATAATGGAGCCTCCTAGTGGTGACAACTAAATGCTGGTAGGGATGGGGTCCGGCAAGCACAGCCCTAGCTGTTCTAGTTCAGTCAGAAGCCTGATGCTGCACAGATACATCATTGAGCACTGTACCAGAAAAAGGCAGCGATTCAGTTTGAATCTCTTTTTGTATTTTGGTTATGAAATGATGCTAACCTCTGCAGAAGACAGAAAAACAGCCGGCAGAACATCTTAAAATACAAGTCACACACCCGGACCCAAGCAAATATACAAAACAGACAAGGCGAGCTGCTTCACTTGCACTAAATGTTCTGTGACTGTAGGCTGTCTGTTCTGATCTTTTTGTTATGTTCTGCACCACCAAGAGGGAAATTTAAGACAAATTTCCCAATCGTCAGAATAGGAGTTTTCTGAAGGTGTTCCAAGCTGCCAGTCCAGTTTGTAGGTTTTCACTCCAAGCCTTATGTAACATAGGAAGAGTTACATTCAGCCTGCGGATGGACAGCCCAGGATGAGCTGAGTTGACAGGCCTCAGAGTCAGATTACCAAGGGAAACGTTATTCTACACTGACAAACTCCCATCAAATGACATGTAGTAAACTAGGCTTTCACTTCCAGCCATTTTGATCCTCTGTTTGCTTTCTGTGTTGAGGCTCACTGTAGAATTCCCTTTGGCAGTCTCATCACCTTTTTCGATGTGCTCCATTGTGTTTAGTGATAGTTTTCACTTCCTGTCAGCTGCAATGGATGATTTCATTTGACAGCCCATACAGATGAGGAATGTCTTTCCACAAACACCTCTGATGTGCACCACTGGGTATCTATTGACTGTTCAGAAGGTCTAGATTGAAAACAAGGTTCATACTGTGAACTTGTTTTATTTGTTCCAAAGCACAGTGTATGCCAGAAAGTGAGATTTTATTCTGTGCTATTGGGGGCAGTAGAAACCTTACATACTGCATCTTGGAATCACTTCTTAAAATAAACTGAAAGAATTGTTTTTGAGCTCCCTTTAATGGTTCACAATTATATTTCTTACCTTGTTTTAACTGCTTTTGCTGTCAGCTTAGTTTGTTATTTTCACTCCTTTGTAAAATTCTTCATAATGGTTTTGAAGATGGAAGAATAGAGATGATGGAGTCTTTGCTTTTTTCCTACTGTCATCGTAAAAGAAAGGTAATCTCCCCAGAGTCCGCTTGGATTTCTCTTTGTGCTGTACCTCAAATTGAAGATGTTGATGTACCCTTGAAACAACAGATTCCTGTTTTTTTATTGTGCATGCTATTGCCTATACAAGCCAGTGCGAGATGATAAACAAATGAAAGCATTTTTTTCCAGACAAACTGGATACATGTTCATCCTGTTCCGTCTTACTGCACATACTTTGCAGCCCCTATAAATACCCAGCCAAACACATCACAGGACACCGTTGCTTGTGTTGGTGCTTCTATTGTGCAGCAGTATGCAGGCGTCT
This sequence comes from Holocentrus rufus, assembly GCA_900302615.1. Lineage (NCBI taxonomy): Eukaryota > Metazoa > Chordata > Actinopteri > Holocentriformes > Holocentridae > Holocentrus > Holocentrus rufus. The sequence continues at coordinate 8,458 of OMLF01010228.1, forward strand.
GAGTGGAAAGGGTCCATTATCTGTCATGTGTGCAGCTGGAATGATGGGGGGTGGAAGTAAACACTCGCATATGCATAGTTATGTCTGTAAATTGAATAGATTTAATAAGGTGAGTAGCTATCTTACAATACATGCAGTGCCATGTCACTCACTGGTGATGTATGGCTTTCTTTAAAATGTTTGTAATTGTAGAATGCAAATATGATATGATATACATTTTGCATGTCTTGTGTATATAGATAGATATAGTTTTACAGATTATCGTTTTCTGTCAAATTATATGCTTCCTCCCTTATTTATTTATTTATTTATTTATTGTGATAATTTAAGCTGAATCACTGCTGTCTTGCTATAATTGGTGATAGACCGCAGCAAAATAGACATTTTCATTGTCTCATGCTGTCTCATTATGCTCTATACCCTGTATTCATAATGTAAATCAATTATTTTCCTACTTTTCATATCTCTTATTTCATTCTAGTGTTTTACTGATGCTGCATTATAGTAAATACTCCTATTTTATTATTTGTGTTCTGTTCTGTTCTGTTCCGTTCTTTGGTTTATCCTGTTTGGCCTAGTTTGGATGGTCTAGTTTAACCTTAGTGATCAATAGTTTTATCCAGTCCTGCCTTACACCTTAGATCTTTTCAACTAGAACTTGATACCACACCAACATTATTGATCCTTTTTGTGGGGACAGTAAACTAATCGTCTATATTGTCTTAACTAAAGTAGTCTTTTTTAAAGGCTGATACAGATACATTGGGATTGATGCTGCTAATAGCTTGATATTCACTGCATAACTTTAAATTAGATCATGTTCATGGCAAAACAAACAAACAAACAAACAAACAAAAAATTGCATTCGTAGGATTTTGTTGTCAGAGTGGGGGAAAACCAAAACAGCACTTATACCAAGGGACACTAAAACTCTTCACTGAAACCTAGGCATAATTAAAAATAGCAATAACAGCCATATTTTAACCCATATTCAGTATCCTTGATCTGAATCGAAACTAAACTAAACTTAACTAAAAGGAGAAAAGAAAGTACGAAGTTATCAGTGCTCAGACTTGTGTTCTTGTCATGGTGGAGACCCCTCTGATACAGACATCATTGGACACTAAAACTGTCCACTGAAATCCAGGGTAATAATAACAATTAAACATTGCATTCTTGTGTGGAATCTGATCAGAATGTCTTAGAGTCAGTTCAGGTTATTGGCTTCCCACAGGTAACCAGTGTTGCGTTGATCAATTCTACAATAATCTACATTAAATGTATCATCATATCAGAGGTGGACAGCAGTGACTGTCTGATAGCTGATTTTGAATAAAAAGGTAAATATCTGCCTCACATGAGTCTAACTCTGCTCTATATCAGCAGCTGTTTTTCTATTAATCCCCTCTACACATCTTGTCAGGTTGCCGAGTATGAAGTCCATATCATAGCTCTTCCACATGGCCCACATTGAAATCCTTATTTTCTGAAATGCATCAAAGCAACTCCTGACAAAGACTGACAAATGGGGTGAGTGCATGTTCTAAACAGCCTTTTCCATTAGCTAATCTGATTTATTATGAGACTATCATTCCAAGGCGAATAAGCAAAAACTTTTTTAAAAGACCTCTAAACAAGGACAGATAGCCTAAACGTATTAGCTGCAATCATGTTTATTCTGCAGGCCATACACAAGATAGATGCTGTTTTTGTTTTGTAAGTGATGATCACTTATTTATTTAAATAACCAGAGGATCTTATAAAGAATTTTGGAAAACTAGAGGATCTTATAAAGAATGTTGGAAAGAGAGAGGCAGGCAAAGTGACAAAGCTGCAGCTTTACTCCAGACATTGTGAGACAGCATAGGTAACATTGTTCAGAGACATTAAAGGAATACTCCAATGTTTTGGGCAAAATACCCCTTTTCTGACCTACCCAGACTGAGACAAGATGTTTGATACCATTTTCACCTCTGTACATCCACTGGTTCGGTTCCTATGGGTAGCATTTCATGCTAGTGTAGCATAAAGACGAAGTCTACAGGAGTCATTAGCCTAGCTCTGTCAAATAAACTTTACAGCAGTTTACACAATGTATCATATGTATTTTAAATACACATCTTGGAATTTAAAAAGAAAAAAAATGCTAGGAAAAGTTAGATGATAGGAACTATAATAGCTCCTAATAGTCCGTACGGTCTAACTTCTCCAAAAACATCTCTTGCTGGAAAAAAAAAAAAAATCATGATGTATTTCCAATACAAGTGATATACTGTGAAAATTAGACAGCTTTGGAGTTGCTGTAAGGTTTATTTTTTCACTTTGACTCCTGTAGATTTCAAGTCTTTATGCCAAGCTAACACGAAATGATACCCATAGAAGCCAAAGCAGTGGACATACAGAAGTGAAAATGGTATCGAACATCTTGTCTCAGTCTGGGTAAGTGTGGAAAAAGGGTATTTTGCCCAAAACGTCGGAGTATTCCTTTTTAAAATGATCATTTCAGTGCCAGCAAGAGAAATGAGAACATCTGTCCGTTCCAAAATTCTGTTATGAGATCCCATTACAACCCCCATAACAAGGTCATTAGGATACAAGTGAGCAATGGCAGAAACGGATTAATCAAACATGAATTTTTGTGTGTGCCGTCCAAGGTCACAATGATGCTGACTGTAGAGACTAAACAGGCTCAAAAAATGAATGAAAATACATAATCCTATCATTATGTTGAAATGTGCATCTCTGTCCTCTATGTATGTTTTTCATTGTGTGGAGAGTATGAGGACTGGGGGTCCCATTCATCTGATGTGAGCTGAAATCCTGCCTGGATCTGGAAGGCCGGGGCCTTGTGGCTTAAGTGGATGACAGTTGCGCAACAGGAGATTGCAGTCCTTTTACCTCTACACCGTGAAAGACTCTTTGGAAAACTTCAGCCTGCTTTCTTTTTTTTTTAAGTACCGCTGTATCAGAGTGTACATCGGCTGCAGATAGGCATCTGGACCCTGCATATTCGCCGGGCTGTGTCGATGCTGGGGCTGCTTTTAATGGACACATTTATCTGCCTTTTTCCAGACAGCCAACACAATCCTGTTCAAACTGCAGGGGCGGGTGTTTTGACCGAGTCACTCCAAACAGTGTTGTGCAGGCATGCCTGTGGTGATGGAGACTGATAGAGACCAACAGAGGCACAAAGGCTGGCTCCACATTTTATGTGCATCTTTATGTATTGAATTAGGAAAACTGAATAGAGTCAGTAAATTTTGTATTTGGGGCATGTCATAATCCAAGTTTTCTGGGGCGCTGCTCTTGGGGGCCCATGGAGGCCAGCAATAGTCGTGCTCACCCTAAATGATAGCCAAATTTTATTTTGAACCAAAATACTCACCATTACCTATTAAAACCACAAAAATAAACATTTTAGTAAACTGTAGCCCATTTCATAATGAATGCCTGCTCTCCTGAAAAGAGTCTTTTTTGTATGCAACGTCAAAATGTCAAAAGTGCGCCACATGCAACGTCAAAATGTCAAAAGTGCGCCACAGGCCACATGACCTGAGAAGTTTACTAATCAGAATCATTTCAAAGCAAAAGTTTGCTTAAAATGTATTTCACGGTTGGATGGAAACATAGCTATAGGGACAGAGATATGTAACTCTGTACGGACCCAAAAGCATTTGAAAGGGAGTCAAAAGTGTATGAATGGGGGGCAAAGCATCGTGATGTTGGTGTTGTGAGTGATCCTGTTCAACTGCCACTAAATGGTGTTGATACGCATGATGCATTTGACTAGGAAACTGAGATGATCTACTGGACAACAAATAGGAGTGATAAAAGTGAGATTCCATAACACAATGGTGACAATAGTAACAAATTACATGATTCAAAACTTTGGCACTGATTTTCTCTGTCACTTGTGAAGCCAGACTGCCTCTTCTGGGCAGTCCAGCAAGGTTTTTTGAGATCATACTAATTGCCATCATCACTTTGATTTCCATGCTGTCCCTCCCAAAACAAACTGTACTGAAACTGTAATGGTCAACCTTCCAGCCAGTGATGCCACAACTTCATACAGTATATGATAAATGGAGGTGCTGATAAGAAGTTTTTAGGCTTTTCTGCCCAATAGCACAAAATGGCGACAACTTTCCGGCCCATATTCTGTTTTTGATTACAGTATTTAGTATTGATGATTTATTACGTCTTCACTGGATCTGTTATGCCGATTGCGAAAAGTGTGACTTAATCTGTGGCAAGTACAGGCAACTGTACACTGAGACTGATTTGCGTCAATTCAACAAATCAAAACAACATTCAAGTCTGAATCATTAGTTTGTTGCACATCAGTCACCCAATTCAAATCTCACTTGAGCTGATTCAACTGGAAGTGACAGAAGTTTAATGCAGAGGACACAGTTAACAGTAAGTGCTTCTAAGGTTTCGATTCTCTAACTGTACATTTTCCTTTTTCCTTTTCCTTTTGTCTTTTTTTTCCGGATCTTGTGGTTTCTTGAGAAACTCCAGTCTGGAACGCTCTGTGGACAGTTTATACATTTGAGAGAAGCTGCTCAAACATAGTCAGAGCTGGTCTAGACGTGGGAACAACGAGGACAATGTGAAGGGAGGACTGGACATTTTTGGAAACGCAAAGATATGTTTTACTTCCTCTCTCATCTTCTGCTGTGCAGTTTCGTGACCGCACTTTGTCAGCAATTTCATATAGACTTGCTGTCCTGTTCTATATATTCTGGAGGGAGATCTGAAAGGGTATTTCAGGCATGCGGGCAACAGATGCTGTTGTGTGATTGATGCAGTGCCTCTGTGGGGAAATAGACAAGGTCATGAAAGCTGAATTAGCTGAGTCCTCGTTTGTGACCTTTTCCTATCTGCAGAATTTATGAGCAAATAGAAAGGCGCTAAAGACCATGTGCTGTGTGTGCTAACAGCTCGTTTAACACTGAAGAGACAAAGAGACACAGAGGGAGAACATTCCTGAGGGAAGAGATAAATGTGATGAATAAGATGGATAAGTAAATGGAGATTAAATTTCTGCAATAAATCTGACTGTGGGGATGGGAAATGTTTCTCATGTGACCCACAGATAGTCACACAGAAATAGAAAGACACACAGTCTCAAGATGTCACAGTCTGAATCCCCGCCCCCACTTTGAAGAAATGAAGAAGGAACAGATAGACCAGGCTGAATCAACAGGTCTGGATCTGGATCAAGCACATGGCCTGTATGAACTGCTTTGCTTCAAAGTGACAAAGTTAATTCTAGAGTGCTTTTTCACTTCCCACGATCCAAGCTGGATGGAGCTGTGCTTTGTCCGATCACATCACTGGGCAAATTACATTACTGCACCTTGTGTAGTCATATGTCATTATGCACATTATATGACTGTTACTTGTCCAATCACGTGTCATTATGCAAATTATATGACTATGCCTCACCCAATTGCTCGGCATTATGCAAACTGCTTGAAGAAGCAGAGCTGCAGCAGGGCAAGCAGGCGGAGACTTTGATATACTTTTACATTGCATAAGTTATTGATGAGAAGTTGTTAGTGGACATTGAACAAAAGACGAGCAGATAATTGTGTACCCACTTCAAAACCAGTGTGATGAAATGCACAGAATCTGTGACACTCAGAAAGTCGGAATATTAAGTGCCAAAAATAAGCATAGTCACTTTGAGGAAATGTATCCAACAGATATTAAGGACATGCAAAATTCCAAGTCTTATATGGTACGTTCTTGTATGTTCAAGAACTCAAGAATGTCCAACTGAGCATTCACTGATCATAGTCTGGGTTTTAGGAAACTGTAAAAAGCCATGGTAAAAAATTAAATCAATATAAAATAAAAGGGACAGTGTATGGGTGAACTTGCTGATACATTGCTGGGTACCAAACAAAAAAATGAGCTCATGGATTTATTTCACATCTTGATGAGGCCATTAAGAAATACTGTTTTTATCTGTTTTCCTTGTTTCTTATGTTTTATTGTTTATTGTTTTTATGTTTTTCTTGTTTCTTTTGTTTTATGGTTTTTATCTGTTTTCTTGTTTCTTATGTTGTCTTGTTTTTATCTGTTTCTTTTCTTTTATCTGTTTTTATCTGTTTTCTTTTAAAACCTGCTGATTTTATGATTTGCCTGTTTCAGTTTGCTGGCTTTGTGAAGCACTTTGTAAAGTGGATTTTGAAAAGTGCTCTTTAAAAATTATTGTTGTTGTTGTTGTTACTATTATTATTTACCATTGAGGATACCATTGAGGTATCATTGATTATGCTGAGTTTCTGGTTAGGTGTAACAGCAGTCTAAAGTTACACAAGAAGTACACAAGAAGTAGGTGTTGTTAAAAGCAAGTGACATCACAAATGGATGGTTCTCCAGACAGGAGCCAGGGAAAGACAAAAGTGGTATCACGTATCAAAAAGGACCACCCTGAATTCCCATGCACCACCATCTGTCAGAGTATCATGTTAACCAATTTAAGAAGACTTTCTGGCTTCCTTGAGAGTTTGCAAACACAGATATGCAGGTCCACTATTTTCTGCAAGATGAGAAGAAAATGGGAACTTTTGCTTCCTTGGCAGACATTACTTCCCATCTCAAAGGTCTGAAGATGTAGTTGCAAGGAAAGAGCAACTTAGTGGGTGATTTGCTGTCCATGATTTCCAGAAGAAACTCGAAAATTTCAAGGTGGATCTTCAGGAAGGATGGGTGTACAAAAATCCAGGTAGAGAGAGATGATTACCACCATGCTGACTTCTCAGAAAATGATCAACAACAATTTGATTTCCAAGTCCCATTCTGAAACCTTGTCACTTGGCAACTTGGCATGATTATTCGTATAATAACCATATGTCTATTATATGTATTTTATAGGTAATGTATGTTTATAACTGTTTTGTTAATTTGGATCCCTGCTATCAAGGATTTTTTTTACTGGATCTTCTCAAAATTTACTTGAACACACCTGCAATAGTACTAGTAATAATAGTAAAAGTAACAGTATAAAAGTGAAGTTGCATAGTGCAAGTTTACCACAGTATGGAATATTAACTCTGACAGCTGGTCTGAAAATTGCAAGAGCATTTTCATTGAACTACAAGTTCTCTATCATTGTCATTGTTGTCAGAGATTGAACCTCTGTCGCTCACTGCAATGACAAAGAGGCAAATGGTGAGGCTTGTATAGGCTGCCCTGCAGATAAAAAGAATTCTGAGGCGTTGGAAGTTACCGTACTATGTGGAGTTCAGGAAACTACAGTTTTCAGGTCCCTTGATGGAATCACACCAATTTTTCTTTTCTTTGCCCATGTATATGGCATTTATTAGCATTCCGGCTTCTTGTTTTACATCAGGAAACACATGGGCGTACTAGACATATTTTAGGGTTTGGGTCTACAAGCAAAGGATCATACAAATTTACCCTAAGGTAGAATCAGAATCTGCATGTCAGGTTTTCATATTTGTCACAATAAGGTTGCATGTTGCATAGAGGTGAGCCAGGTACTCGGATGAAATGAGTATCCGGTACAGATAATACATTTTTTACGAGCACGAATATAATCCGAGTAAAAGACTAAGTTACTGCAGCTGAGAGACAAAACACGTAACTGCATGACAGCAACCCGCGATCAGCCACACATTGCAATCTGATAACCAAGTGTTATGCGTGGCAGCAGCTTAAAAAAATATTCTTACCTTATATCCCAGTCAAGAGTCTGGTCCATATAACAGTCCAAATTAAGTAGCCTAGATGGTTTTTCGCCTCTGAGCGTTATCCAGACAAATCTGACCTTAAATCAGGCCCTTAATCGCCTGCCTCCGTGCATCCTCACATCCTGGAACCTCCGACTTCACCTGTCCAGGTTAAAGACCAAAGGTGACCGGGCTTTGTCGTCAGATCCGCAGCTTTGGAATGGCCTGACCAAGGAACTCAGGCTATAAAGAGTTTATAATCCCTATGAACTAATAAATGATATATTTATGTTTGATGGATTTGTCTTTTGACTTTTAATATTCTTGTGAAGAATAAATAAATAAATAAATTTC
>OMLF01010229.1:0-14680 GCA_900302615.1 Holocentrus rufus
ACGCTGGCTTCGTCTGACAGGGCCCCCCTCAGGTCTGGGCAGCTGCCAGGATGAAGAGAATGCTCTGAGTAGACACACGGTGACAGGAGCTGATGTGGTCGTCCGCGTCCGTCACAGCTTTCATTTCCTACGCCGTGCCATTGATTCCCTGGGTGGGTGACATTAGTGACACTCTCTTTTAATCTGTTGCAAAGAGCTTGACCTGTGGAGCACCTCTCCTGGGGATGAGTACAAACTCTTGGCCACTGGAGCCCAAATGGAAAATATCACTCTCTCCCTGGCTGTTTCAAGGAAACCTTGCCACGGTGACACTTTTGGATCTAGGGGTTGTTTTCCTTCCACAAAGAGCGAATCCCACGGGGATAATATAAAGGCTAGGCGACCAGAAAAGAGCAAAAGTGAGCGAATTGCTAAAGGAAGGGGGCTGGGAGGGTTATCAGTGATGAGTTACAGGGACCACAGAGAAGAAAAAAAAGTGTTGGAGACCATTGCTCTATAGGGAGGTTTCAAGTGTTGGCATATAATTTTCCCATGGATATTTGAAAACCGAGGCTGAATTCAATTGGAGCTTTGAGACGCCCCGCTCTGAGGAATGGTTGGCTAGCTCTGTGAGAGCAGAGCCGTTGTCAAAGTGGTTTGACATATTGTTTCAGGACCTAGAACAGGAGGGTGTGCCAGTGTAGACACAAGCCCACATTTGGCCAGTGAAATTAAAGGTCATTTTGAGAAAGTGGAAATTAATGTGAGCTATCAATTTCAGCCTTTAAAAAATGTGACATATTTCAGGCTGACACATTTTAATTAGGCCATCAATAGTATGGCAACAGTGGCTAATGGTGCGGCAGACACTACCAGGATAAGTTACCTTGCTTCGCTTTTACTATTGTGGACAGATAACATTTATGGCATTGAAAGCATCGTACTGATGCAAACAGAGAAAATAATCAAATTTGTGGAGGCTTGTTTCTAAAGAGCAGTTTGATTTATCTTATCTTTACCTCTTTTGCTGCGGCTGCGTCTAGCGGCACTATATTGAAATGAACACTCCAGTGCACCGAGATCTATAAAGTTAGACGATGGCGAGATGATGCGGGGAATCCATTGCAAACCAATGCAATCTCCAGCCTTTGGATCTAAATTCTACATTTGATTGTGGGCAAAAACTCTGCGGTCTGGATCTTGGATGCTACATGTAATTTAATTAAGAGAGCCAATCTGTTTGAGAGGTGAAGATTTTAGAAAAGCAAAACAATCTTCCACTGGCAGATCTCGAGCTGGCACCTTCTTCATTAGCGACACACTCTTTAAACTGTTTCCTGCTTTTGTCCCCCCCCCCTCTACCCAGAGAATAAATAAGATAAGGGAGAGCAATGAAAGCATCCATCATTCAAAGTGGAAAAGGGTAATTTAGCTTGGCCCTCCTGACAGCTTTACAACTTTGCGCGGTATTCTATTTTAATTGGCAATCATGAATTAACTGAATGAGAGCCCTGTTCACTGCCGATGTCTTCCTCATTGCAGCTTTTAATTGGGTTGACTTGATGAGTTCCAGAGATAAAACCAGACAATGCATTCTCATGATTGGCAACTCGTTTGTTGCCATGTAATTAGGCTACAGACAAATCAAACACACTTCGGTTTCCTCCTCAACTAGGCCCCATCCTTTCATCAGACATGTCTCTCTGGGTTGAAGGAACACTACCAAAATTGTAATGTTATGTATGACATGAGGGATATTTGGTAAGCCTTGCAGTGCATAATTTGGATAGGTGTACTGCTTGAGGTTAGACTTGAGGCTTTGACACTTTAATCTTTCAGTGTTCTCTAATGTATTAATTTGTGTCAGGCAATTATTAATCCGGTTGAAAGAGGTCACTTGCTCAAACTGCGAATGCAAATGCAGGTTTCAGTTCACATATGTGTTGTCTCACCCGATGACTACGAGTGTCCTAACACAACCCTAATTTTTACCCAACAGGAAAAGGGGTAGCCATGGAGAAATGCCGCAAAAATATGATTTGCATATGTGTAAGCCCACTTCAATAGAGCATTGAGAGATTAGTTCAGGTATTCCTGCAGTAGATGTAGGTGAATGCCTTCCCTGCTGGTTCTTAATGATTAAGACAATCCCTGAGGCACCTCAGACTCACCCTACACTTTTACATATAAGGTCAAATGTTCAAAGCTTTCTCCATTCTCCCTCCATTTTAAAAATAGGAAAAAAAAGGAATTAAACATTAATGGGCTGATGAATAAATATTTTGTGTCTCCAGGACTCAGCACTTTCTCCACTCCTGCAGCTGGCTTAATTAAGTCTTCCTCAAGCCTTTTGTAAATTAACACATCTCTTTCAGTGCCCTTCGATGTCGTGTTTTTCTTTTTTTTTTTTTTTATTCCCCTCCTTTTTTTTCCCGGGTTAAAATTAGTTAAGCAGTTTTTGTGCGGCGATATGTCACAGAGAGGGACGCATAATTACTCAACCTCAGAGTCGCTGTTTTAACTTACAACGCAATTTTTCCCTTCAGATGTAAGTCCAACTATGTGCTTAAGGCAAAAGTGCACATGGGATGCTTTTATACCCACTAAAGGGTAAGGTTATCACTTCAGAATATAAGCCTTTTATTTCTAATATTCAGAGCACTGAGGTCCAGGAACCTGGGCTGAATTTGGACAGTCCAGTATTTTGGTTTAGGAAATCAGGTTAAGTTCATCTCAGTTGGATGCTGCAGCAGGATATCCTTTAAGCATCTCTATGTGTACTTTCTCAGCTCTTGTGTTCAGAGACACCGATCTCTCTCAAAAAAGAACTCACCATATCTATTATTGAATATTCTCTCTTTTACCTTTCCCACAGACTGCACTTAGGTGAAGCCCAACGTGTAAGTGCTTTCATGATAGATCCTAGACGGCAGAGGTTTAGGTGAAAACTCTGTGTAGTTTAAAATGTTCTAATTTCAAAAGATATTGAGCACCAGTCTACTGAAAACAAGTGCGGGCCCTCTTGCATTTCGGGATGAGGATGGTGTTAGAGTAAAGGCGATGAGGTCACCAGAGTCGAGAGGGTTCATCCTCTGGGGAGCACGGATGTGCTTTGTGATTTTCATGTCAGTCCACCCAACAGGTTTTCAGAAGAATGAAGGATGACAACAAAGAAAAAGTCATAGAGACATCACAGTTAAGAATAATCTTCCTTTGGGGAGCATGAATGCACTCACCCAATATTGCAATGCACCGATTACATTTCATGATAACTTGTGTACAATGTTGCCCTTTTGGCCAGTGAGTGATACAGTCATGGGATCACTGACAGGGTTCATCCTCTGTGGAGCATGAATGTCCTCACCACTTTTCATGGCACTCCAATCAACAGATTTTTAGATATTGCGTAAGAGCCAAAATTTAGCCTAGTGGTGGCGCTAGAGGGAAGTCCATGAGGTCATCAAAATCAACAGGGTTCATCCTCTGTGGAGTATGAATATGGTCACCAAATTTCATAGCAATTGCCCAAAAGATTTTGTCTTAGACTGTTGAATGGATGGGCGGACTGAGACACATGGACTAACACAGCCATATAGGCCCTGTCTGCCAGCAAGGCGAAATAACAGAGAAAAAATGTAAGAAGCGTCACTATGAAATACAAGCCAGGAATTCACTGCAAGGGTTTGATTTTTTTTCTACCAAGAGGGCAATTCCTGACTGTCCTGGCTAAATCCGTCCTATTTGGGGTGCCTGCAGAAGACATTGCTGCACAGTCATTTTGGGGACTTTACTCCTGAATTACTCCTGCTGTCAGTCAGAGTGCAGCTCCTCTCCCTGGCTTATTGTTTGTTTTTTGCTTTGGCCTGTGCTTGCCCCTCAGATTCCGCTCCGTCACATCTGCCGGCAAGTGATAAATGTGACGTTACTCCATCAGAGGATCATTAAATGTCAGATCCTGCCGTGACAGCGGTACGTCAAGGCAGAAAGTCAATGCTGTGGGGGAGGGGTGTGTCTGAGTGGAGGAATCGCCTGGTGGAAGAGCCTGCTGGGGAGGATCAATGGCTCATCTAGCACCCGCATGCCCACTACTGAACCAGGCAAGACCACTCACACCACTCAAACACTCCCTGCCTGGCAATGAGGTAGATCAGCTGCTCTGAGATGAGTACACACAGCCGGTCACAACCTCCTGCAGTGATTTGTTGATGTACTACAAGGAAGAATGGTGACAATATGAGGGAAAGATCTTTATCCACTCTTCCATTCTTAATACATGTCAGATGCAATCAGGGACGAATTAGTTGTTCGGAAAATTGGGCAAAATTGGCTTTTTAAAACGTCAAGCTGCACTTAGCAATAATGTTATATAAAAATAAACCTCTATTATTTGCCTGATGAAATTTGGGTGATAGGGTTGGACACGTCTCTGCCTACAGGAAGTGACAAATGGATACAGAATACAAACTGTCTCCTAAACAGCAGTGAGCAGCACTCTGTCTGGAGAAAGCAGCATTCACCAACATTAGATCTTCACCTCTCTTGCCCCCTTAGCTTCTTTTGGCAGTGGTGGGCAAGAGTGCTGGAAATTACTCCTTAAAGTAAAAAGTAGCTCATTTAAAAAGTTCTGAGTTACATTTTATAAACAATGACCTGGGTAAGTCCACATTTTTAAACTGTTACCTCTCACTCAAAACAAAAAGACAAAGGCGCTCTTACCAAAGATATTCTTCATCAAAAGTAGCTTAGTAAATCTGAGAACATTTAAAATGAGCTACTTTTTACTTTTATTTCATTAAAAACAAGTGAAAAGTCTTATGCATTTCAGCCACATACCTCCGTGAACCCCTGACAACGTTTTTACCTGTTTTGTTCAACAGAGCGATGCCTCTAGGCATTTGTAATTCAGTGATCATTATTTGTTTTGAGTCAAGTTATAACCCCACTGCCAAAGAGCACCTTTCTATGATCTGATGTTTTCCAGCCCAGCAGTGCTCTCTTTGGGGGTTATTCACTAAGGAGCGGTAAACATTTACCGTGCGCTATAATTTAACGAGTGCAGTTGGCCTGACTCTTGCGACTGATTTACTATGACCTCCCATTCAAATAGTGCGACTGTGCAATTGACTAATTGCAGAGGCGCTAATATCAGACTGCATCCTCAAACCAAGGAGCAAGAGGAAGAAGTTCAACCAAGAAGAACTTTATGTTCTGACTGAAAATAGAATTTTTGAATCCATCACTTAAATGGATTAAATTAAATGGCTTATGCCTTTTTATTAAAGGTTGTTATTCAAGATTCAGAGTTGCTGGTATCAAAACTGTCAAAATGCAGTAATCAAAATGCCACCATTTCATGAGCAGTAATAGAAGACGATAGCTTTGTTTTTCCCAGGTGAGACTTCAAGATGCATAATTATTTGTCATTATTTCACAAGTTTATCAGGTCTACTGATTTAAATCATTAGTGTTAGAATAAAAAAAATCCATTTTCCCAAGTGTCTATTCAAACATATAAGCTATTATCTCTTTCATTAGGAAAAAAATGCTTAAAATTTCTCAAGCTCAAATTCTTGAGCATGATGATTTTTTTTTATTCAGTCTGGTATAAGTGAAATAACATCAGATGACCTCGCTCCCTCCATCCTCGAGTGCTTCTGCATCAACAGGATCCTGATCGTCTCTTTCAGCACCCTCCTTGCCTTCATCAGCTGACATAAAGACAGATTTTTTTAGCATGCATGTCACCACAATCTCACAGTGCAGAGGGTGAATACAGCGTGCTTCTCCCAGTCTTGTCCAAGCAGGTACTGAATGTGCACTCTATCACATTTTGGGTCTTTATTCACAAAACTGTAGCTTTGTTCGGCTAAGGTGGGCGGGTTAAGCGCTGGTGTCAGCAGCCAGGGGCGCTGTGGATGCACACTGTCACCTGACGAAATAAATTCTAACACGCTGTTTGTGATTATTTATCAAATTTGAAGTTATTATTCTCTTACAGAACTAATAAGAAATTACAAACAATGCTGCAGCCTCTGTCAAAGTCACGCTGCCATTGCATCTTCTTCTCTTTGGCATAAAATGCTGTGCATTATTATCAGTTTATATCAGCTGCAGTTGGTTTTACACGCGCAGATGGACTACCGCCACCGCAAATGTTTACTAGATGTGGCCCAGGGTCTTTTCTTGTGTGTCACTGGCATTTGTAGCCAACAATGAGTGAAGTTGCCAGATGAAGCTTTACAATGGAATTCACATTTATAAATTCTATGAACTTTCATCACGGACATCAAATGCAAATTGTTTACGTTATTCTCATTGGTTGGTTCCTTCCCTTGATTCCAACATGACTCATCTTTACAAAGGCACAAACATGCGAGGGATGTGGCAATTCCCACTGGTTGTATTTCATTTCCTCTGACCCTGGAGTGATGCTCTCTCCGCCCCCACACATTCGCTGAATGCACAGCATCCACAACCAAGCGTTTCTGGAGGGAATAAAAACACGGCAGCTAAAGTAATTCCTCAAGCCAAGGAGCAGGGATGCAGATTGGTCACCCGGCAGGTGTGGCTGCAGTTTATTAGGGTATCCAGACCTCAATAACACAACCAATGTTAAGAGATAGGTTGACTGGGCGGTGACAGAGTACAGCATATGGCAGGAGCTTAAAGACTCATTTCGTGCAATATGGTGAGGAGACGTGATTGCACAAAGACGCTACAGGAGTCTGATCAGGAGTCTGATCTGCCAATATAGAGACACGTGACATTGGTAGCTAAAGTAGTCTAACTTATTTAAGCACTGAAAAAGAAACAAATCCAAGCAGTCTCTATTTAGTTCCCCCCGGGGGTATTATTATTGTCACCCCGGCATCACGCAGGATTGAAAAGGTGATGTTTAAGAGCAGTTTGTATGTGGTAATAGTCTAAGGGCTATTGAAACAATAATGTAGCCTGCCTTCAGGAGTGCAAACAGTGCAAACGGGCAGAGGAACAATAGGGATTCATCAAGCAGGCAGCCTCTAAAGCCCCACATCGTGACAGAGTTAAATGAATTGGTCTATCAGTGCGACACCTGAGAGACAGTCTTTGGGAGTCTGTCAAGATAAACTCTTAAGGATCTTGCGGAGGGTGCAATGCAGCAAGGTCATCGTCACATTGCATCAAGCCGGGGCGCTGGGAGGATAGCTTTTGTTCTCCTGTGTGAAGTCCCATTTGCCAGAGGTAACAATTAAGACTCATCTGTCAGCGCACGCTAATGTGTTCATTCTTGATTCAACAC
The DNA here is from genome assembly GCA_900302615.1 of Holocentrus rufus. Taxonomy (NCBI): domain Eukaryota; kingdom Metazoa; phylum Chordata; class Actinopteri; order Holocentriformes; family Holocentridae; genus Holocentrus; species Holocentrus rufus. The sequence goes on from OMLF01010229.1 coordinate 7,259, forward strand.
TGGAAGTCTTCACTTGCTCATTTGTGGTTTCATGGCCATCATTAAAGTCCAAGGTGTTCCAGCAAATGTTGCTCGCAGATCGTAGTTAAGTCTGTCACCATAACTTATATTTAAGAGCCGGCGCGATCTGATATTATCGGCGCTGTATAAGTTAGTGGACCGCTGCCTTTGAGGCTGCTTCTTTTGGAAAGTCGGGGCATTTCCTGTGCTGGGCTTTGAAAACGATTGTCTGGCGAGAGCGGAGTGAGAGGTGCATCGCGGTGTCACACAGGTTTGGCACCGACCAATCTCCTCCCCGTCCCCTCGCTGTCCCCGGGTTGCCCGCTCGGTTACAGTGAGCTTTATTAGATGTGACAGCTTTGGTCCAATAAAGTGGAGGTCTTTAACAAGTGTTCTTTTGGGGGAATTTGTGCAGGAGGGAGAAACGAGGATCCTATCTTCCCGTCTCGAAGCAATTTCTGCCTCAGATTCCCGTGTTGATTTTTGTTTCATCGTCGCTGAAGGTCAAGGTTAGCTCTGGGGTTGTCATTAGAGCATGGGATCATACACACACGCACATGAAAAAAAAAAAAAAAACACACCACACATGAAGAAGCACATATTTATTTTTACCTCAGCTGTGTTTTTTCCTTTTTGGTACAGAACAAAAGAGATGATAAAAAATAAACAGCAGCTAAATGACTAAAACAATGATTGATATCTAAACTAAATTACAGCAGAGGTGTTCGTCAAGCCAAGAAGTATGCGGCGAGCGAGCTATGCAAGTATTTGAGCATATTCCAAGCAGGAATGAAGTTGCACTTGAATGAGAGAGGGAGCTGTTTGTGATGCACGCTTTTGGGAATTGTACATTTCGAGTCAATTCCAGCCGGCCCTTTGGAGAGTGTGGCGGAGAGATAAAGGCAAGGCGACATTGTTTAAGCCTTGATCCTGATGCAGCACTCCTCTGCTGGGGGATTGCACTCTAATACATTTACAATGTAGAAATCAGCCTCATCCATTGTCCTCTTACCCCACCGAGCAAATGGAGGGAGAATTCAAACACTTTCCCTCCATCTCCAGATTACAGAGTCACTGTTTTCTTAGCCTGCCTGTCCCCCCTCCCCGGCCTCCTCTCTTTGAAACTCTGTCTTTCATTTCACAGACATCTGTTGGCAAAAGGGAATCCCTGATCTCTCAAGGGCTTTCTTTCAAATTTCATTATAAGACAGAATGCGGATTTGAGTTACTGCAGATGCTGCCATGTTTTTAGAATCTTTTTTTTTTTTTTTTTCATTCCTCACAATATTTTAATGGTTAGATTAAAAAATAATCTATTGCCTACCATACACGAAATTACAAAAGCCCTGGGTTCTGCAGTCACAAACAAATTTTGATGCCCTCTGTGATAATTTTACTTGATTGGCGTCTGCTCAGAGCGCCTGTCACCCATCATCATTTCCTGTGAGGGCGATGCACATGGGGTTAGAAGCCTGTGTCGGGACAGAAATACAACTAGAACTACAAATAAAAATCAATCTGCTGTCCTACATGGCTTAAAACCGAGCCATTTTTGATTTTTACTTAAAATAATCTGCATGGATTTGTTGAATAAGATATGAACAAGGCAGAGTGAGGCAGATCTGCCCACTATCAAGAAAATTCTAGAGACAAGTTGATTAGCATTGGAAACAAGTGGGATTATCTCATCCCACTGGCAGCTTTGTTCAACTGCTCTGAGAAACACAGGAGTTTAACACTGAATATGAGACTAAATTGCTTGTTCAAATGGAGATTTTTTAAGTGTGCTGCATGAGACCGGCTGACACAGTGAGCATGAAAACAGTCCCAATGCCAGAAGCAAGAGCAAGACAGCTCAAACCCATGAAGCGCTTCTGCATAGACATCAAATGGGACACTGATTTAGTGGAACCATATAATGTTTATTTGAACCTTTTATTGCCAAATGAGCTTTATTCTTTGGTAATGTTATGAGTTCTGAGCCTTATTATATATATACTTGTGCCCAGAAAAGACCATATAGCTGCTCGCAGAGTTACTTTCATCAGCCTTTAGAGCTTAATGAAATCACAAAATTGAGCTTTAATGGTTTGAATATTTTTACAAGTGGTTTCTGTCTCTGGGAGATAGTTCTGACTCTGTCCCAGACAACAAAAAATAACAATTCTGGATTTTTAAATGTGCCACTTTCCCCCCCTTGAATCCCATCTCAGCGGGAAATAGCAAATTCATGCAAAACTAAGAGTTTGTGTACAAAGAGAAAAGCCCGGCTGCCTTCGCCGGGCTACTCATTGACTGCAACAAGAAAACTTTCTGTGACAAGAGAGGGGCAGCCTCAGCCTTTGTAGACCTCACACTCTCCCCACGGAGTTGAACAAAGCTAAGGCCTATCTCCCATATCACTGCATTCCTTGGTCTGGGAGATGAAAATAATGAGGAAGCAGAAGAGAAAGGCTGGAGAGACGAAGCCTAAATGGAGTTAGTCAGTTGTAGTGAGGTCTTATGGCACCTTAAGGGAATCAAATTAATTGATTAGGTTAGTTTTAAAGCACATTGCTTCAGCTCACGCTCTTCAGCTGTGTTTACTACAGTTAAGTGGTTTTTGCAATATTTCCTCATGTAATAGAATGAGTAGTATATCTTTGCAAAATAATGAAGAAATTTCCTTATTCCCAAGGTGGGATTTTTTCTTTTTTCTGTTTGTTTTGTTTGAATATATAAAATCATCATCATATATCCTCCCCAGGCCACACCAGAGGAAGTATTTTTTTTTTCTGTCAGGGAACATTTGGGCTATACTGAAGAATTAGGCATGTTGACATCACACAATTTATTTCTCAAAGCTTTGATAAACACATTGATGCTATTTATGCACTGGAGAATGATTGAAGGGGAAAAAAATAAAAAAAATCTCCTGCTCGTTTTTTGTTGACTTGCTCATCTTCCAGCTCTGGCCACATTTCCAGTGAAATGTGCAGATTCCAGCGACGTGGCCCGCTCATGCCAAGATGATAACACTTCAAATTTTAATATCGGTCTTGCATTAATTTGCCTCTTTCATCTGTCAGGACCCATTGTGCCTTCTGTTAATGACTGACAGTGACGGCAACATTGGATAGAAGCTCTCACCCACAAAAAAAAAAAAAAAAAATTCCAACAATAGCAGCGCCACGGCAGCAGGAAAATATCACAACACCTTATTACGAACAGTTCAATATGACGAGTCCTGTTCCAAGTTGCTGTATATGCATTAACCCAAAAAAATCAGTATGAACCTTTTTCACAGCAGCCGTTTTGACATAAAATTGTAAGGCAAGCACAGGTGTTACTAATGACTATAATTACGGTTCTGCTCCATTTAAGTGTCACAGAGTTTTTCCAGTGAGCCAGCATGAACAATAACAGGACCCTGGCTCCGTTAGACCTAGATGGAACGGAATCCTAATTAATGTCATTAGTAACACCTGTGTTTGTCCTACTATTTCAGTTCAATTCGATTCAAATCACTTTATTTGTGCCCAAGGAGCAATTGAATAGGTAGGTAGAGTAATACAATGTACAATTTTTTTTTAAATTAAATATGTTTAAAGAAACCACACATAATATGCAGTGCAACATTGCTTCATTTCATGTCAAAATGGCTGCTGTGAAAAAGGTCTATTGTTTGTCTTTTGGTATATATAGAGGACCCAGTTTGTAAAAGTGTTTTGATGTCAGCCAAAAAATTAAGTCTCCTACTGGCCTTTGAAAGATTGGCATAATTTCCTCTTTTTTTTTTTTTTTTTTTTGGTAAAAGTAGATGTCATGTTTTTCAAATGGTGGGTATCTAATTTTGGAACAAAAGCAGCAGTAAGAGCTGGACTTATGTGCCCACCACTGCAAACTATATCACAGGGCTTGCAACCAGGCAGTAAAAAAGACTTATGTTGATTGTGAGTGGCTAGTGGCCAGTGTGATCCATTATTAATTAGTTACTGCAGAGACAATAACAACCACTAACGTGTGTTAAAGGAGGTTGTTATTACAGTCTGGAACTGGAAGTAACCCATCAGTTGTTACCTGAACTGTATTTATGGATGTTCATATTACAGTTAATCACTTGTGTAAATTAGCCGAATAAAATAGCTGAGCAAAATGAATAAAAATCATTTTGCTGATATATGTACTGCAACTAGCAATCAAGCTAATTTAAAGAAATGGATATTACTCTAAATCAGTCTAGGTAATAGTTGTCTTGCCAAGACTGAATGTGTTAATTGCCTACACCTAACATTTAATTACTGAAAGAAGAGCCTGTTTAATGCAGAGGGGCTATTATCACGTTCACCTAACATGCATAAACAAGTCTGTCATCAGCAGCAGCTCCCACTCTATTGCAAAGTCTGCATCTCTGAAACTAAGTGCAAGGATTAGAACAATAGCATCAGTGGGTTTTGGAAACTATTTCTAAGTATAGAATTTGTTGTAATTTTATCTATTCACTGAATTGCAATGATCAGTTTAACAGTATTCGCATAATGAAGAGGTGTAACCTGGACTATTGATATTCTGTTTTTTTTTTAGTGCATGAACAGACTAAAGCAGACTAAAATGGCTTAATATAAACTTCTTGGCATGATGAGGATCATTTGTCAGACTAGCAAGCGTCTTGGAGGCAATGTACCTAAAAAAAAAACAAACAAAAAAAAAACAGTCTGGTGGAGGTGAAATGGGGACAACGTCCCTGAAAGCTTCTTCAGTACTGACTTTGTTTTGAATAGTGCAATATGTTGGGTTAGAGCACATTTGGGTTCAAGATTGTGTGCGTGTGTGTGTGTGTGTGTGTGCGCGCGCGCGTGTGCATGTTGCATGTGTGCCTGTTGTGTTACCAAGCTGACACTGGTAACTGCTCCTTTTAAGAACCAAAATATCAAAATGTCCCTCCATGGCTTTTTTGTAGACCCTCTGTGTTGTTGCATTTTTAAAACCACACAAGGAAATAGCAGTTAAACTTTATTGAGTAGTATTACTGTACTGTCTATCTCTCATCATGTTAGCTAGAAAAGCTTTTTTGAGGCTCCACAATAAACTAAGTGAGCTACATTTGCCATTCATTTGATTAAAAATATAAAAATAATTCCTGAATAGTTTGGCCAGCAGCCATTGTCACTATATCCATTTATAGATGGATATGGATATGAATATGAGATATCATCTCATATTCATATGGCTCCACTGGCACAGTGATTTCCCAAAGTCTGTGGGGAAAAAATGCAAAAAGTCCACCCTCTTCATTTCTTAAAGCATTTCAACTCTTTGTGAGTTTTATCCTCATCACTCCAAATGTCTTGTGTTTATTTAAAAAACAAATCATAGCATGTCACTTTAATTTGATCTGATCTCGAGGTTAATGCTACATCTCCATGCTTTGTCAACTTGTTAACATTTACACAAACAGTTCACACATGTCAAACACATAATTACAGTAAATCACTACCCTGTGTTACAAATTCACATCCTTTGCATTTATTGTTTGTAGTGAAAGTACACCTTTCTTGTATGTAATTTGAAGTAAACACATCCAACAGTTTGTAATGAGAAAAACAAGAAAAAGTTATCTCTTTGCTGTGAATGTGAAATGTGAAAAATCAAAGACTGTGATATCCCAAATGCATAGTAATGCCTGAGTCCTTGTAGCCAATAATACAACCTTGAGTTGTACATCATTATTTATTGAAATTTGATGCCTCTGTCGTGTCTTCTTCAAACCCAACATGACAAGCACAATATATCTCCACGGATGCTGGAGATCCCCAAATACCCTTAAATCCTGGCAGTAAATACTGTCACAGTCGCTTTTCCTGTTTTCCTCCTTCTAACACACCAATTAAGACTTCTTAGTGTATAATTACCATCTTCTTACATTGTAATTATGCTTAATAAAGGGTTCATTGCCATGAGTGACAACCACATAATACAAGTGTCCTTTGATATTAGTTATTATAAGTTATTGTTATTAGTGTAATAACCTCACTGTAGTTAAATGTATTCATTAGAATAATTAAGCATTCATATCAATTTCCTTTAAAAGAACTAATTATAGTTACTCTGTAACTACACTTCTTGCATACTAACCACTGGTAATTTATGGCCTGCAGACTAAATCAATATCGACAGAACAGCCATGAGATGTAGTGGCTGACTGCAGGATGTGAAGCTCTGTCATAAATAAGGATGAGTTTGTTAAATAATGGCGATGTTGACAGTGAGTATTCTGATCCCAAAGCAAAGAACAGAATTTGATTTGACTTTTTTTTGTGTGTGTGTGTTTTTTAATGTTATCCATAAATTTAACTGCTGACTTGCAATTAGCCGCTATGCAGCCGTCCGCAGGGGTACACTAACTCTGCCGTGCAGCTGCTCTGCAAAACCCAAAACACAATCAAGAGGGTATCTGTTTATTCTTCTGAGCAGCGGACCATAGCTTTGCTCATTATACAGTGTCATGCTGCTGATGCCATCATTGTAACCAAGGAGGGGCCTAAGTGTCTTCTTATCGTGCCACCAGACTAATTCCACTTGTGTAAGTGAATGTACTTACTGGCTAAATCTAAAGAACAGTGATCTGTGTGTATCTTATGGTCAATTACAAGAATAGAGCAGTAATTGGTGACCATTCAAAAGAAAATAGCTCAGCTGTGTGGCCAATGCTTTCCCAGAAAAAAAAGGAAGAAAAAAAAGAGAAAAAAAAATAACATCATCACAAGAAGTAATTGCTAGTGGTTTAAATTGGCCCTGTGTAGAGCACAGACAAAGTTATCTCACCAATGTTTAAATTATCCACTGCAGATAGCCCTGTAAGAGAAAAAAAAGAAAGGGAAAAAAAGAAAAAAAATCTTTGGTATGGAAATGAAACAAAAAATAACAGTAAAAGGGAGGCATTCATTTCCTCGGGGTGGGTTTGGGTGGAGGGCTAGGGACAAGGGTGAGACAGCCAGCAGTTTAACCCATCTCCAATTAGCTGTGAAAGTCCTTTGATTTTAATGCAGCGGTGCAGACCAGCAGTACAGTACATGTCCCTCAACCCTCATTATTCCACAGCCTAATTTTCTGACATAGCTTGCAGTATCTCCCCAGATATAACAGTGCTGCTTAATTACCGCTGCAGAGCCGGAGACGAGCGGTCTGAAGGACGGCGCGAGAGTGAGCGGGGGGACGGAGGAGGGCGACTCTTGACAAACGGCCCAAGTCCAGCGCAATCAGATCTACACAATGTATGGCGGAATATACTGGGGGTGCAAATCATCCAAACAATGCCAAAGGGGCCCCTTCAATGGGAGAGTATGCTAATGAGGGGTTCTTCTGCTGTGTTCCCCCCCAAAAAATAAGAGCACACACCTTACTAATATTGTTTTATATGAATCATCAATGGGGTCTCGTCTG
>OMLF01010230.1:0-18914 GCA_900302615.1 Holocentrus rufus
TGCAACGTCACGATGTTGGCGTGCTTCAGGTCCTTCAGCAACGACACTGCACACACACACACACACACACACACACACACACACACACACACACACACACACAACCAATAACACTGTCCATGGTGCTGAAACGGAGGCTTATTGTGTTAATAAAGTTACTTGTGATTAAAACAAGGGTTGTTGTTAATGTATTACTAGCGACCCCCACAGATGTATGAATTTCCTTTCTTCATGGGGAGCCCAGCTCCTATTGGGTCCCACATAACTCGACCACTGATACTAAGTGTGAAATATGGTTGGAAATATGTTAGAGCTCTCTAATCTTTACAAGGTAGCCTAACTCAGCTAGAGCACATTACTAGCAGGAAACTGCTTATACGCAAATCATATGATGATACTAAATACAAGGTTTCCTAATGTACGTTTTATCAATTTATGTCTTGACATACAATCTTGACAGCAGCGAAACACCCTTTACTAATACAGTTAAGACCTCGGAACTATTAGGCTAGCAACCAACGTTTCCTCTTTTCAGGTCGGCGAACAATATGGGACGGACCCAAGTTGCAGGTAACACGCATGCGCGGAGTAGTATGATTACGAAAATGGTTGGTATGAGGTACTCCTCAAGGTAGTTCATGTAACCTTTGGGCAACGAGGGAGCAACCACTGCGATAATGGCAGGAGAGGAGGAGGAGAGCAGTAATAAGGTAGATATCCCTGTGCATTGTTAGTAAACAAATATTAAACCTTAGGTAAGTAGCTTGTTTGTTAGCTAGCTTGCGGGTATCGAAGGTCCGAGGGGTCCAAAGTAACGTTACCTTCAGTTCATCTGATGTGGTTGCTAGATAGAATACATGCTTATATGCATCTCTTGTTAGCAGCATTTTAATATCGTGACCAACAAGCTAATTACGTTAACAAAAAAGTTGGGGACGTTATTTCGTAATCTTTATCTTTATATGTGTTCACCCTAGTGTTAACATTTGGAGAATCGACACAGCAAACTGTACGTTAATTTAAGTCAACGGTGCATGAGTTAGCTTCAGATTACTCAGCTATGACAAGTGGGTCAGATTGTATATAACAAAAACACCAAATTTCATTCAAAAATTAAACGCCGCTTTTTATAATGGCAGATGATGCATGTTTGGCACATAAGTGAAGACGTTTTTTGAAAACCTAAGAGCCACTCGTAGAATCGGCATTGATTCACTAACCAGAGCTTAAATTCATTTGGAATCTTAGCTTAATTTGGTGTATGCCGAACTGAAACGTGGATACTAATCGGAAAAATTCTGCAGTCGTGCCCTGCTATGGATGTACCTTTGCCATTAAGCGAGATCACATGAAATTCCAAAAATTTTCAGTGGATTGCGGCCCGACTCCACTTAACGGGAAAAATATCACATATGGGTCTGTGTTTTTGTGTCTGTCTGTTTGCCCTCTAGGGTTTTAAGCTGCTGGGCATTCTGGATGTCCAAAACACTCCCTGTGCCAGAGAGGCCGTCCTACATGGAGCTGGAGGCTCATTAGTTGCTGGCACGCTGCACTTTCTGGCCACCAGTGAGTAATACAATACAATACAATACAACTTGTTGTCCACACAAAGTTGAAAATCGTCTTTGACTCACATGGCATGGCATTTACAGAAACATAAATCCACACAGGACATAAAACCACATAAAACCACAAAGGACATAAAACCACATAAAACCATACAAGAGGCAGGAGCGTAGAAGTTAACACACAAGAGCATACCAGTGAAATAATTAAGTAAGATAAATAAGTAAAAACAAGTATCAGTTGTTATCTAGAGTCTATCTTGTTGGCCATCCCCTTAGTTTACAATTCAGATTTCCACACCATACTTTAAGGTTAAAAGAGAGTACACTCTCAGTTAAAGCCTTGTAAACAGTCTCTAGAATTCGCTGGCTCACTTCAAAGCTGTTTAGTTAAAGTAGTAGTAGTTAAAGGCGCTTTTGACACTTCTTTAATATGTATTCTGTGTTTTCAAGGAAAGTCAATTTACAATCCAAGATCATACCTAAGTACCTGAAGTTGTCTTAGTTTCAACAGTGTGGCCATTGAGTACAACTGGCTTTGTTAGGAAGTTAAATGAACGTAGGAAAACTGGGTTGGTAATGGGCAAGATCGATTCCACAATTTCTCACCGTTATTAGAGAACTTGAGGAGTTAAAGAGGGAACCATTTTTGAATTTTAATTTTTATTTGATCAATTAAAAAAATAATAATTTATTTTTCAACACGTGTATGTCTCAGGAGATGAAAAAAGAGGAGCGGAGCTGGGCATTGGGCATTCTGTCAGTCTCTAGGCCTATTTCCCATTAATGTAGCTTAATTTGCACCACCATAGTTTCACATCGGGAACCCCCGATACTTGCGTCACCGACACACTCGGGCATGCACACACACACACACACACACACACACACCATCCATTCTAAACATCTTAATTTATGCATTTTCTTCTGAATTTATGCACCCCCAAACATCCAAGATTAGATTTCCCTCCGCGAGGAATCGATATCCCCTTGAGTAATTCATGTGATCACTCAATGTGGAAAAACATGACTCGTGCCCATCCCTTGTTGTAGCAACAGACAATAACAGCATACAATACTGCAAATAAAAGAACAGAAATATTTCAACACAACAAAACTAATATTTGCGACAGCTGAATGTATTAAACAGAAATCTGTGAATGAGATCATCTTGTTCTTAAATAGATGTTGATTGCTGTCCATAGCTGCTAATTGCATCATTTTGGACCCATATTTCTCCATATCATATTCCTGGTTTTCTGGTTTATCCCTGGTCGTATCATATTAATAACTGTTTGAATAGTAATTTCTACCACACAGTAATATGATTTTGTAAAAATCTCATGCTCATTTGGGTTTGACGTTCAACTTGACTGCATGTCTCTGTGCATCAAGTACTTACGGGAAAGAGCTCAACACATGGCTTTGGGAAACAAGGGCAGTGGCAGTGGCAGTGAGTTTACAGCAGTCAACAAACAAACCCTCACACAACTGGGAAAGGCCCGAAATGAATTCTGAACTTAACCGATGACTCTCTCTCTCGTCACCTCAAGGTCGAGTGAAGAGGTCTTTTGACGTGGGATTTGCCGGCTTTATGCTCACCACACTGGGATCCTGGTAGGTCCTCACAGTACATCCTCATCACACTTACCTGACACATTTTGGCCATTGCCGCAATAAATGCTTTATTCCTTTAGGTAATTTGAACTCCATTTATAGTGACATTTTGCAATTGTTGAAAGATTTATCCACCCAGAGATGAGTCTTTTGAGGAGCACATGAGCACTTTTTCAAAGGGTTCCTGCAGGTCCTTTTAAAAGTCTCAAAAAAAGTCTTAAATTCAGTAGTATGAATTTTAGGCCGTAAAAGATCGTAAAATGTCTTAAATATTTTCATAGCTCTTAAAAACTTACTGGATGCTAAAGTTACTATTGTAATTTAACTTGAATGACAACGTGCTCAGACTTTCTTTTGTCCTCATTTTAATTTAATCGACTTAAATCTCTGACTGTCACATCCAACAGAGCTACGATGGCAAAATATAAATTTAACCCAGCCAACCTGACTGACGCGTTGTGCATCATCTTCCAAGTCTAATAAAAAGGTCAATACGCGCACAGACAAGACAGTAAACTTAACTGAGCACATGCAAACACACACACACTCTCATCATTCACTGGACTTAAGGAGAATTGCTGCTGGTCGAAGCAAAAGTATCCACAAATCCATGTGGGAGTTTGGAAAATGCTTAGTTTTAACCGTTACATTTTCAAGGTTAGGAATTCCCTTGAATTCAAATATACTTGAAAAATGCTTGATTTTCAACATAATCTGGTGTTTCATCTCCACAGTCACTCGTGTAAAAAAAACGTTAAATATTTGAAACCATCCCATACTTGAAATTAACAAGCATTAAATAACCCTGATCAAAACTACAATCGAAGTTAATATGAACAGCTGGTAAAAAAAATAAACAAAGTGACAATATACATTGATTGTTGTAGGTATAAAGGAAATGTGCAAACTTTATTTTTTGCAGTTGCATTTAAAGTAACAATTAAGATTAGATAATAAAGGCTTAAAGAGTTGCTTGAAAAGGGCTTGAATTTTACTCTCGGGAGTCTGCGCGAACCCTGAATTACCCTGGATGACCATGAAGCCCGCTGTTGGCCCATATGGTCATGAAGTGGGTTTTACATTGCAGTCTAAGTGGTCTTAAAAAGGTCTTGAAAAGTCTTAAATTCACTTGGTGGACCTTGCAGGAACACTGTTTTCGTCAGTATTCACACAGTTCTACATATTCAGTACAAACCACAGGGACTTTATCATGCTTTAGGGTTTAATGAGTCAAAGCCTCTGATATTTCAAACCATAGATAATACCTGAACCAACTGGCTGTATATCCCTCTCCAGGTTCTACTGCAGGATGAATAATGCTAAGCTCCGTATGCAGCAGAGGGTGATCCAGGATGGCCTCAAGAACAAAGTCATCTACGAAGGGACCAGCCTGGACCCCACGGGCAAACCCAAAGTGGAGACACCACCTAGCCCCTCATGATGTCTCAACCACCCTGTACTGACTGTTGCAATTTTCGCACGAGAGGCTGCAGTGGTCTTTTTTTTCCCTCAAAAGGAAAGACCCCACAGCTTCCTAAACAAGATATTCCCAAACTGTGTCAGTCATGATACATGCCAGAAAGAAAGGAGCTAAGCCTCATGGTCTCAGCCCCAACCATCACTGCTCAACCAAACAATGTTTTGTGCATGGTTTCAGTCTTGGCACTAAAAGGAAAAGCTCCACACAAGATGTATTGCAATTCATAACCACATGTCAAGAAATAATCTTGAAATCATGAGTTTGATCTTTTGTCAATTTGGAACATTTTACCATGGGCTTGAAAAATGTACAGTACTCTGATTTACAATTTATAACAGCAACACCCGAATTTATAACACCCACTACCCTGATACATGGGCTCCTGTGGTTTCAGTGACTCCTTCCATGTCTCTGAAAGCTCATGCTGCTCACCGACTACAAAATACAGTAGAGAAGTATACTGATCTTGCAATTTCATCATGGAATGAGATTAATGTATCAGTAGGCTTGTTTTTATTGTGAGGGTTGGTGTAAAAACTGCATGTTTAAAGAAAGGTCTACATGTCACAAAACCGGCGTCTATTCTCCCCCATTTCATCCACGAAGGTTTAAAGAGAACTGTGAAGCAGCCTGTTTGTCAGACACAACTGGCCTCTTATTTATTGTACTGTGTCTTGTATAACGTTATGGGGCTGCTGTTTCTATGACCGATGAAACAATTGTCTTTAACAGCACATCAGCGAACCCATGATTAATTGCCTGAATGTGTGGCAAATAAACTGTTTATTGAAAAAAGGGATTCGTGTGTGCAGTTTGTCCATTTCGGCGGAGGAAAGTTCACTTCAGTTTAATTTGTTCAAAGTGACAATCGAGTACGGCAAGTCTCATCAGAAGCCAAGATCCCCGCCATCTGAAAAATGCAACATTGACTCTGACAAAGTGACTGCTGACATGAAAGCAAATTTCAGTGCTGAATACTAAAGAAGCTGCTGTCTATCTAAGCACCTCATAAAGTAATTACATTTTGAAGATGTAATCACTGTCTTTGGCTCTACTTAGCAAAGACGTTCAGTGGACAAGTTGTGTGGCATCCAAATAGGAAAAGATAGAACAGGCAGCAGGATGTCCAGCTAAAATCTAAAGTGCTGAAGGGGTTTCCTTTGGGAGTGCTACTCTATCATCACTAATGAGCATTTGCCATTGATGCAGTGGTTCTATCATAACTGATGTCCAAACCCACAACATCCCTCATAACCAACTCAGGCTTGGGAGTACTGTTGTGTCGCCTGATGGCCATTAGATGGCACTCTGTGTTCACGTTCTAGAGCGTCACCCTGCATCACCCAGTCCCATGGTTTCAAAGTGACAATATCTTGAAATACAACAGATCACACACATGATGGTGATAGTCGTTATTTATTCACGGGTGCCTACATCTACTAGCTGACATTATGAAGGATGTGCGCACATACAAGTTTACATAAAATGTATGGGGGAAAAAAATGAAACTCATTACATCTCCATGTGTTCATTGTCCATAGAAAGCCAATCACATTACTTCTAATGACTGAGCATTTATGCCATTGTCTCCCTTTTGACACCCACTCTGGTTGTGATGCATTCTGTTTATATTGTTACAAGTTTGCCCTTAGTGAACTGCTGTACACTCCTCCTTTACAACAAACATTTGATGATAGTCTTCAAAGAGTACAGGTCTTGAACGACAGATCTAGACCCTAATTCTGGAATTCAACACAAGACTTGCTCAGGAATTTAGACACAAGCAGTGGTACATTTTCCAGTACACAGCATAAGATGTAAAAATTCCTTGTACTATTTTGTGATTGATAGGAAAGGGTGGTGCATGTTTAGTTGACTGGTTAAATTAGGCCTTTCTTCATCTGTGCTAGGGTTTGACTAATATGGGCCAACACTACCATTTTTAGACTGAAGCTGCTGATGAAGATATTCAGTGTTTCAGTTTGACCACATGGCCATGCCAAAAACCACAAGGATTCTTATGAAAAAAAAAATCATGAATAAATAAAAGGTCCAAAATGTGGATGGCACTGACTGCCCATTTCCTGCATATTTAATATGAAAGGCAAATATTGGTGAATTTCTATTGATGTAATCCTAATCTGCACAACCTTCAGCACCAACATTGCACCTACACTTACGCATACACTTAACCCACATCTCACCCACTTATTTTCAACTTCACCATTAATCTAAATAGCAGTAGGCTGTGTGGGCGGCTGAGGCTGCTGCTTTGAAACACCAATGCTGGCCTGCGAGGCTTATTATAGAAGACATTTATATAAATCAGTGTTACCCCTCCCAGTGGCACGATTGTTCCACCGGGGCTTTTGGCAGACAGACAAGTCAGGAGCGAGATGGCACTACATATAATGCCTTGCTGACATATTGTTACCTTGACTTAGAGTGACACAGCCATGAGGGGGAGGGAAAGAGGGCAACCAGGACATGTGCCGCAGCCTCTCACGCCTCACCCCCATGTAAAGGATCCCTGCTGAATGATCAGCGTGGGCCACTTATTGTTCTAAGTTATGAGTTAGTAAGACTAGAACCCGTCATGTCAGGTTTTGTCCTCTACACTGGGTATACTGTTAAAGCAGTAAGAATGCTAAACATGCACACTTGAACACACACTGACAAAGACAACTCTCATTACATTTACACAAACATCAACATTGGAGCAATTAGCTAGGTTACTGTTATCCATACTGTGTGTTAAGGGTAGAATAAGATTAAAGATGCTATGTGTAGCATTTCAAACATCAGTATATTGTTAAACCGACAGTACAGAACCTTTCAGTTCTGTTTGATTTGCCTCCCTCTTGTGGCAGTAACAGTAAAAAAAATGGAACTGTCAGATGAGCCATGCTATATTTGCTATATTTTCAATTATACCAGTGGTTCTCAAACTGGGCATCGGGTTGTGGGATGGTGGTCGCAAGATGATTATGACATAGCAAAACACTACACAAAAGTATTATCAGGTTTATTTTTACATATCTTTTCTCCATTTTTTGTTTTCTTGTGAAATATTGAGTGATCTTTAATTGAAGGCCTCCTTTGTTAAGTAAATAAATTAAACAACCTGAAAATGGAGCTGTTCTCCAGTTGGACAGATCACCGCTCTGCATACGCAGTCTGTGGGGGGGGCGCGAGTGGGCGTCACTTTGTTTTTAGGGGGTCATGAGCCAAAAAGTTTTGGAACCACGGAGTTATAAGTCCAGCAGAAACTGTGGAGTGTGGTTGATGTAAAATGTGACACAAAAGGTAAACTGGTGTCGCCACAGACATCAGCTCTGCAATGTCTGTGATAATGTAACATTCAAGGAGTTTTATTGGAGGGTGATAGGCTTAATCATCTTTGTTTGAACTTGTTTGGCATTAGGAGGTAACAAATGTTTATTTATATTTTAAAATTCCATATTTCAGCTTTAAATCAATGATCATTCCACCACAAACAATGAAACCATGGTCAACTATGGTATTGTTAGTGCTGCTGTTTCACAAAATTAAGCTTCCCGTAACTGCATGCACTCCTTCTACTGCCAAACACTGTAAAAACTTTAGTTTTGTTTGCTCTGGAAGGACAGCACCCTCTTACTTTTTTTGTGCCAGAGGCAAAGAATCAAACCCAGTGGCACACAATGTAAAAGGCAGTGTAGAGGCTGGATGGGCTTGTTTGTTTACGGCAGTTATTTTAATGTCTCCAAATTAGTGTGGTAATGATTTATTGATGTTAAAATGCTACAAGTATCACCTTTAAATCCCTAGGTTCCTAAAGTCATAGCACCCCGGCTAGAAATTAAATATAAATATTTCTCTAACCTTAAAATGATCATATGCAAGTGTGAGGAAAAAAAACTTGCTTTTGGAGAGAGGTAGGATGGATTTTTTTTCTTTTCTTTTTTTAATTGACTGATTATAGATAAATATTCCAGATTACTGTAGCTCTTTTGCGTACATGTGATCTGGTTTTCCCCAGACCCAGACCTGAGTATAACATAATTTGATCAGTTGGCATTCAAGAGCCCATCACTGGATTGTTTAATTTGCTCAGCCACTGTTTTCTCTGTATTCATTCAGCAGTAGTGCAGCCCAGCAAGAATGCTACCATCTGCTGATAGAGAAAATTGAAAGTTCATAGAAGTACTATTTAACTAAATGTCCCACTTAAACATAAAAAACATGCATTTTTTTTTATGAAGCTCAAGTATCCAAAGTAATAGATTTTTGTACTGCAGCCTGCACTCGAACTATAACTTGTACTAAAGCAAAGATGGATATAAAATCATAATTTAAATTACCCCCAAACACCACTGCTACATGAAATTACAGAGAAAACATTGAGCTCAGAACATGGAACATGGCTGTGAAACTGTAATAAAGTTTCATGTTACTTTGTTGACAGTAAAATTATACAAAAAATAACAGTAGATACTTAGTATCTTAGTAACTTTCAAAAATTACATATATTTGTTCTCAGACCAGTCCATACAGATAACAAAATACATAAAAATGTATTTCAAGTAAGATTTCTCATTTACATATCATTCTTGATTTGCTCCTAACATGTTGATTCTAACATCGGTTCAGACACTTCATCGTTCTCGTTTTGCATTTTCAAGTTCCTGTTCTCATTGTCAGTTTTGGTGCCACGCTGCGTTTGCGGCGACTGTTGAGCTTTCACTTTAAAGACGTCCCACTTTTCAGGAACCAAACCCTTGTTGAAAAGCAGTGCTGCCAGGTACGAGAACAACAAGATGGCCGCTATCGAAGAGAGCATACATATGGTCCGGATGGGAGAACGTTGGACGTAAACGCCGTTTTCAAAGGTGCATCCTGGGAATTGCAGGACCGCTGGTAACCCAAGTAATGGCTCGCCACTCAACACTCTCAACAACATCCCCACAATGCAGCCCATAATAGCCCCGTAACCGTTGGAGATGCTGAAGAAGAGAACGCAGACCAGTTGTGGGAGCATCAGGGTGTAGGTGAGGTCTGATCGGAGCATCCAGATCATCAGGACACTGTTGTCCAGGAAGGTGAGCGATGTACCAGCCAGGCCCACTACTACCACAGAGACACGGATCACCCACTGGATCTCTCTCTCTGATGCCTGGGGGGAAGAGGGGAGACAAAATATGAGATATCCTGATAAAGAAAGAGAGGGCATGCTTATATCAAGTAGGGATGAACGAGTACACCATTATCTGTATCTGTGTCTGCATCTGTTCAACCAACTAAATTATCTGTATCCGTATCTGCGCCTGAGATGGGCGGGGCTTAGACCAGAAGTGGGCGGGGTTAAAGAGAATGTGGTCATTCTAAACCTGAAATGGGTGGTGGCTGATCAGAAATTGATTTTTTATTGTGGTTAAAAAAAAAGGATAAAACAGCCTCATAATTGAGCTTCATTTAAATTTCTGATCACGAGAGTAAGAGAACTTTATTTTTTATTATTCCTTTATTTATTGCTTTATTCATTTATTTTATTTATTTATTGAGAAATTTAAACAATGTTGATTTTGTTTGTGGTTCTGATCATTCTATGCATAAATCTTAGTTATTAATACATAGCTAGTCGAAGTAGTTTAAGAATCAATCTGGCAGGTTAAGGGGCAATAATAAATATACCATCCATCCATCCATTCGTGTATTTACACTTCACTATAAAAATCAAAAGACAAAGTCAAACCCAAAATAAAACACAAAGACAAATAAGAAATTGAGGTGATAGTGATTACAAACATAAAAGTTTATATGTTTATGTATAGTTTATATGGATTCTAAATTCTTTATAGCCCGACTTCCTCGGGCAGGCCATTCCAAAGCTGCATATCTGACAGCAAAGCCTGGTCACCTTTGGTCTTTAACCTGCACAGGTGAAGTCAGAGGTTCCAGGATGTGAGGATGCGCTCAGGCAGGCAATTAATGGCCTGATTTAAGGTCAAATTTGTCTGGATAACGCTCAGAGGCAAAAAAACGTACTTAATTTTCAGTGTTACATGGACTGGACTCTTGACTGGCACGTATGGTAAGAGTACGTTTTTTTTAAGCTGCTGCCTCGCATAACACTTGGCTGCATGGCTGGAGTTATCAGAGTGCAATGTGTGGCTGGCTCGAGGTATTGTATTTTAAGCAGTCCAGATTATACGCGTGCTCGTCATAAAAAATGTATTATCCGTACCCGATACTCGTTTCATCCAAGCACTCTGCTCATCCCTAATATCAAGCATGTTTGGAATTTGAGCATTTATTCCCTTGATTTGGTTTGTCTGGCCAGGTGAAAGCAATGCCAAATTTGCACTTAAGCCTTTACTGTGATAGCCACAGTGTTATGTTAATCAAAGCAGTGCTGTTCTACAGTATGAAGCAAATTCCACTCATCTAGTACTCAAGGCAGGTTAAAAAAAGACACCAAGAATTATTTGCATGTGCCATTTCTATCTTATTATTTTGACCATTCTTAGTTTGTTTCTCCTCACTGTCACCAGTGTGACCGTAAAGAGTATATTTCAGATTTGCTTCTTTTACAGAGGGTCTATGTTTTAACCAATGAGCGTGGTCCACTGAGGCCCCCTGAACACAAGCATCTTTGAATGAAGCTCCTGGATGCACCTAGAGGTCAGCAGCCTGGTTGTCCTCACCTGGGTCCTCAGGATGCTCTTGTAAATGTTGGAGGTAAAGATGGAGGCTGCAGACAGCAAGGCAGAGTCAGTTGATGACATCACAGCAGCGGCTACTGCTCCAATACCGATAATTGAGATGTAGGATGGGGTGAGGTGCTGCAGGACAATGGGCAGGACTAGACCCATCTCCCCACGTTCAAATGGAGATGGAGAACTGTAAGAAGTCAGGTTCCAATCTGAGGAACACAGATACAGACAGTTAGACAGAAGACCAACAAATTACAAATATAGTAAAGGAGATGGAGTAGTTAGAAATGAGTAATAAATTACATTTTCTGAGTAACTAGCCCAACATTGGTGATTACAGTACCTGTTGATGCAGCCACCGCCCCAAGGAGTATGGGAGGGATTCCCAAGGTGGGAACAATGAAAGCAGCAGCAAAGCAGGTGATCTTGGCTGTAGCTGAGGATGCGGCAGACAGGGTTCTCTGGTGGAAGTTCTGAAGACCCAGGTTCCCCAGACCCTTAAAGTGAGGTAAGAAATGCAAAACAAATGTTATGATGTAAATTGCAGGCACACAACACTAAAATACTTTTTTAGACTGAAGTTCTAAACACCCTTTTCTCTGAAAAAAATGCAGATGTGGAATGTCGAGACTATACATTTTTTTTCTCAAAAACTGTCCTGTTACATAATAATAATAGTAACGATAATAATAACAGCTTTATTTGCATAGCACCTTTCAAAACTTCAGTTACAAAGTGCTTCACAACCAGGAAGAGATACAGACAGACATCAATACAAGCCATCAAGCAAAAAGATATAAACAGTTACAATACGAGCAATGAATGATTGTTAAAAACGGCTAAGGCTCTATCGACCTTGGTCTTCAGCCTAGACCGGGGAATTGCTAACAGGGCCTTCTCAGATGATCTCAAGAACCGAGCAGGGGAATACTCAAATAGACGCTCACCTAGGTAGCTCGGTGCCAGAACGTGTAGGGCTTTAAAAGTCAAAACTAAAATTTTAAAATCAATTGTAAAACGGACTGGAAGCCAGTGTAAGGAGGCTAAAATGGGAGTGATGTGAGCGTGCTTTCGAGATTGTGTTAAAAGTCTTGCAGCTGAGTTCTGAACCCCTTGAATCCTTGCAATCAGGTTTTGGCTGAGGCAAGTAAAAACGGAATTACAGTAGTCCAGGCGTGACGAAATAAAAGCATGAACAATCCGTTCAAGATCATTAAAATTAATAAAAGACTTGATTCTTGAGATATTCCTCAAGTGGTAAAAACAAGACTGGGAGAGCTTTTTTACATGGGACTCAAGAGTGAGGTTCTTGTCTAAAATAACGCCAAGGTCTTTAAATGCGGGGACAACATGCTGAGCTAGTGAACCAAGCGCAGTCAGAGCGTTACTATACACACGCTCAAGGGCCAATAACAAGGAGTTCAGCTGTAGAGAATTTTTTGCCATCCAGTCCTTGAGTGCAGCAATGCAGTTATGCAGAGAAGATAACAACATAACAACTTCCTCAAGCTCATCCTGCAGAATCCCAAAGTTTTCTCAGGGATGCTGAGAGATTAGTCCTTCATTCTCCTTCACCTAGGCATGCTGGGAGATTTAGCTCTTCCAGTGGGTCTTGGGTCTGCCACAGGGTCTCCTCCCAGACCCTCCTGCCTTATACACCCCAACAGGGTGGGATCCAGTGGGCATCCTTCACAGGAACTGCTTCAACTTCTCCTCCCAATTTGGAGCAGCAGCTCAACTATGGTGTTCTTTCAGATCGCTGACAGTGAGGCCACTTGTATCCATGATCTCATTATTTCAATCACCATCAAGAGCTTGTGGCCATAGGTGAAAGTTGAAATGAAGATCAGTAAATCAAGAGCTTTTTTTTTATAGCTCTACCCTCACTTCACGACCATGGTCTGATAAAATGCTCCAAATACTGTATCTGACACAAACCAGCCCTTTACTGTCACTAGTGAAAAACACTTGATGTGCCTGAACTCTGAGGTAGCTGCACAACCATCAGGTAGATGGGACAGGGCCTTGGCCATGGCCATCCACCATGGCCTCAGATTTAGAGGTGTATAACCTCATCCTGACCACACTTAGCTGTACACCATACCAGTAAACAAGAGAAATCAGAGTGCGATGAGGCCAGAAGGATGATATCATCTGCAAACAGTTGAGATGCCAACCTAGATCCCAGAACTGGACGCTCTCCAGGTCTTAGCTGCACTTTGCTATCCTGTCCAAGAATACCACAAGCCAGAGGGGGTAGTAAGGTACATCCCTGTTGGAATCCAAAGCCCACCTTGAGTTTAATCTTAACCTTAAGTTTTAATCTGTCTGGTTTTCCAGTATAAATAGGAATCCTTACAATGCCTTACCAGCAGTAAAAAATTATCAATCCACTTCCAGGCTCTGTCTGCCTCCAGTGTACCAACCCAGGGAGGCTGAAAAGTGTAGTTGAAGGCCGTCTTAGTGATGTCCAAAGTAGCAGGACACATCATCGCGAAGGGGACACACAGCCACTGTGCAGGAAAAAAGGCCCTGAGTAAACTACAATATTCTGTAACACTTCAAGTATTCCACAAAAACAAAAAAAAGGATGTTGAAGGGCAAGAGTTTGTCATCAAGGGAGAGTACAGGTTTCTGGGACACAGAATACAGGTTTCTGGGATGCTGATCTTCATAAAGGACCTTGTGTAAATCTACAAATAATAAGTGGTGCTTACTAATGGGTATCTTCTAGCAACCTAATCATGTTAAACCCCATGGAAAGTTACATTTTTATATTTGACACATGGACAGCCTCCTTCTTTAGTTTTGCCTAAGATACATAAAGATGATGTTATAAGGGAACGCTACAGGATTTTATTCCAAAATGTAATCTTGATCATTTGAAAGAAATGGGACCAACTCTTAGAATTCATTGGCAGAACAAAACAAACGATGGTGCCTTTTAAAGGATAGCCGTTAACATAAGTCCTTGTTTGGCAATGTGAGAATTTTAAGTTTATGTGTATCTCTTTTGGGCAAATTAGCAGGAATTTGCATAAGAATGTTGTCAGGTAAAAGCTTGTATTTCCAACATGACAACTTCTCAGGGGCTTAGACAAATGAAAGCCTGTTTTTTAGCTTGACCTTGACCACCATGCATTGTTGACTTTATCTCACTTCTTTAAACTGTTTAATAAGGCCAAGGGTTGTAGCATTTCTGGATCCCACAAAGGCCCATGGCCCTCCAATTTTAGTTTAGACATGAAAGTCACAAAAATTGGAGTTATGAGGTTTTCACCTGACAGCAACAGTAAATACCATGACCACTGAGCAAAATAGGATGCAGAAAGTGGACTAACTCACCAGGCTGATGAATATGAGAATGAGCTGTATGATGTCTGTGTAGGCCACAGAGTAGAGACCTCCCAGCAGTGTGTAGATAATGGCCACTGCAGCAGAGATCCAGATGCTTACAGTGTAGGACAAATCCAGGATCACACTCATGGTAACACCTATGAAACACACACACACACACACACACACACACACACACACACACACACACACACACACTCATTTTTGTATTACTACGACTCTGAGGACTGACTACAATCATTCCTTAAACCCTAACCACTACATGCCTAAACCCTAAAATTAATAACACCAAGTCAAATCAGCTTTAGCCTAAAAGGTCAGTTCACATCTACAGGGATAACTATAATGATAACTTCACACTATGACAATGCATTATTGCTCAATATCTATGGTAAATTCCTCAGCGCAATAATCACTGCAATAAGCAAATTAATCCATTGCTTCCATTTTTCTTACAACTTTATTTTGACTGGTTGAAAATTTTTTATCATCTTTGCTCCCAAAAGAATCACTATGAGGTTGAACCAAATATGTAGTTATTGTCTGGATGTTTTTATTGTTAACATTTGAAGTGAGAACACATTTTATTTACTAAGACCATTTAAAATCTTTTTTCTATCTATCTTTATCTTTATAGTTACTGTTCTAGATGTGAATGGGCCTTAATCCTACTTCAAAGTAAACCTTATCCTATTTTTAGCCATAAACTTAAAATAAACCCAACAGTCCTTTGGTCCTCATAACTACAGAAATACAAACACACACACACGTACACACACAGAGTTATTATAGGCACTTCTGTTTGCTATTTGTGATGGATCCCTGTGCACCCAGAATACAAACATTATTCACAGCTAACATAGAAGGTGTCATGATAAACTAGGTTTGGAATTTTTGGACAGGCGGGGCAAGTATTATCTTAGTTGGCATATTTAATAAATATGTCTTGCTATCTACAAATTTTTTTATCTTTATTTGTCAAGGGAAAATTTGCATCTGTACTCTTTTCAGCAACGCCCTGCATTACATTTATATAGTTCAATTCACACCTGGGAGCTGCTTAGTACAACCTCTGTGTTCCTCTGTGGGCTACTGATCTGGACATTAAATGCCTCAAAATCAATGGTCACTACTGGTTGAATGCACGCCAATGCTGCATTCATTTGAGCATCTTTGCTGCCCACTCCGAAACATAGAAGGCATTTAGCTATTGCTCTTATTAAGAGCAGTTTAAGTAAGAGTTCAATGTCTTACTGATCCACAGTTTGACAAGGACACATGGTTGTTGATGGACAGATGGGCTGTTGTAACTCATGTTCTCTAACATCCAGGTCACTTTATAATCAATTCTTAGTCTCAAATGCGTCAGTGCACATACTAGCATTTGGCAGGGCTTGGTAACAAATCATACTTTAAGATTATTGTTTATAACTATGTTTTAGGAGTTGTTACCACATTCAGTATTTATCTATTTAAATTTGTCTGTTCTAGAGCAACCTACAAGGAGTATAATGATAGGATAATAAAATCACAATTCCTTGACTGTCTACATTGCATGCAAGCTGATAGTAAAGAATGCAAGAGTCAAAGTAAGAAATACTCATGTAATGTAACCTGGGGCATCTCCAGTGGCTCAAAAAAACCTAAGAATAGCTACTCACAACATAAAAGTGGCAGGAGAGGAATAAGATGCAGAGAGAGTCTATTGTCTCATCAGTGGATGTTTGCTTTGCGATGATCACCGATGGGAGTTCAAAGTTTACCATCTCTTTTTTGCCACTAAATCATTGCCTCAAAACCACAACTTACACGCTTGCTAGTGTGATATATGGTCTTGTTACTGAGAGATTTATTTCAGGCTTACTGTATAATTAGACAAAGGTTAGTCTTTCACTCCACACTGCACCAAATAACTGGGATCAACAGCTGCTCAACTGCCAGGCTCAACATAAGGATCGTATGCATCACACATGTATGCAAGGCACACACACTACTACATGAGTACACAAACACACAGATACACACATACGCATGCCTACATTCTGAAGGTGTGACAGTCGCAGATAGTGACATTCTTACCTAATCCTATAAGTGTTCCCGTCACCCACATAATCTCTGACACAAGTGTAGCCAGTGACAGGGCGGCCGTTGGTACTTTTCCATACTTGATCTGGAAAGGGTCCATCATGGTCACATATTTTCTGTCTCTCATCGGCTTGGCAAAGAACAGGCCGCCTCAATGATAGAACAAAGAAGTAGACAAAATTAGATTCATGAGATGGATGTATTAGTTAGACCACTGGTTATTTATTAATGAAATGTATGATCTGTATGTCATTTGTGGAAACTTCTCAATCAGCTTTTGAACACGAACACAGTATCCTCTCCCTCCTTGCTCCATTGTTAACAGCCAATGCTGTTAACAATAAGCGCTTGCACTATTTTCCTGACCAGACTTCTGACAGTAACTCAAGCAATACAACATATCTACATGTCCTCATTAAAATGAGTTGCTCTTCAAGGGAAACCCTATTGAATTTCAACCTTCAAATGTTGTCTTTACGCATTAGAACACTCCAGTATATGATGCTACATTTATGTCAAATCAGAATATGTGAAAGAAAAAGATATTATATCATTGCTACATTTGAGAAGTGATCATGTGTTTAAGTCACTGAAACATCCATTCAAGGTGCCTTGAACTCCAATGAATATCCTGAACATTTGAATTCTCAAATGTTCAGGGTGGTTGGGATGTCAGAGTAGAGTTGCACAACATTTGGGATAGGAGTGATCTAACAATGGAGTTATGCAAGGATCAGGGTGACAGTGATTTCACAGCTGACTTGCAGTATTTTGGGGGTGGAATGTTCTCACAAATCTGTTCTACAAGGTTGAGGCTGATAGTGATGTCGGAGTAGAGTTTCATTATGTTTGTTAAATTAGTGATCTAATAATGGAGTTCTGCAATATTCAGGGTGATTGTATTTTCATAATTAGAGTATGTTTAATACAGGAGTGATTTCACAAATTAGTTTTACAAGGCTCAGGATTATTGTGATGTGAGAGCTGCAGCTTCTTTGGAACAGGAATCATCTCAATGGATTTCTACAAGGTTTAGGTTGATTGCAATGTAAGTTGAGCTGAAGTATGTTTGGGACAAAAGGGATATAACAATGGAGTTCTACAAGGTTCAGGTTGATTGTGTTGTCAGAGAAGAGTTCCATTGTGGTTCGGACATTCGTGATCTCGAAATGGGATTATACAATGTCCAGGTTGATTCTATTGTCATTGAGTACAGTGGCAAAATGTTTGGGACTAAAGTGATATCCCAAAGGAATTCTACAAGGGTCAAGGTTATTTTGATGTCAGAGTGGACATGAATTACTATTTGTTTGGGACAGGAGTGATCTCATAAATGAGTTCTGCAAGGGTCAACGTTATTCTGACGTCGCAGTGGAGAAGAGCTAAAAATTTGTTTGGGACAATGGCGTTCGGCAAGGTTCAGGTTGGTTGTGAAGTCAGAGTTGCAGTTTGATTGGGTTAGTGGTGATTATGATGTTTCAGTGGTGGTGGTGGCACAGGAATGGTTTTACAATGGAGTTCTACCAGGTTCAGGGTGACTGTCAGAGTTGAGTGCCAACATGATTGGGACAGGAGTGAATGCACAAAGGTGTCCTTCAAGGCTTGTGATGTCAGTATGTTTGAGACAGGTGTGGCCTCACAGTGCTGCCCTACAACGGTGGTAGACTATGTGACATCTGCTGTATAACTTGTGACATGAGCTTGATGATACTAGCGAGTGGTAGACAAGTTAGCTGACCACTATAACGGCTTGTATTCCATATCACTTGCAGTAGTAGGATATTGATAATACACATTATTCCCTCAGTCAGTTAGCTTGCTAACGACAGTGTTGCTAGCACTGTTTGTGAGCTGATTCACATCCCTCGCATCATGACTGCCAACCACATGATAAAATAAAACAACAATAACAATAACAATAATAATAATAATAATAATAATAATAATAATAATAATATTATAACAATGATAATTATAATGATAATAATAATAAGCAAGAAAAGCAGCTATTCATTGTCCTACCCCTTTTAGTAAGCCATGAAGTTTGACATCTTATAAAAAGTAACACTGTTAGGTAACAGGTTACTTTTTATGTAGAGATAATGAACAGTCAGG
>OMLF01010230.1:19379-34701 GCA_900302615.1 Holocentrus rufus
CTGTGTGTTTTTTTTTTTTTTTTTTTTTTTTTTTGGTGGGACAGCAGAAGAACTTTCACTCTTGGTGTACATGCTGCACTCTGTCTTTTCGGGTAGTAGCTTATGAATGTAAAAATAACCACAAACAAACTTAAGCAGACATTACTTGCATTTTCTAAGTAGAATTGTATTACTGTGAATGTAACTGATAATGCAGTAATGATCCATGCCAACAAAGGAGCTTTGAACCTAAGTAGGTTCCTTAAACAGTATAAGGTTCAGATAAGGTTCAGGTACACAAACATAGCCGAAACCTGAGGCAGAATTAATAATGCAAAGACAAGGTATTTACTAAAACATGGCAAGAAAATGAGCACAGTCACAGATAATTCATTAGAAATGTGAACCTGCAAATATAAAGCCAAACCAAGGTAAAGGTTTCCACAAACAGGAAATAAACATACTCACAAAGTACATTGAGAACCATGCCCATATATTCCCCTCCATAACACATTTTTTTAGATTGATGTGAGCTAAATCTAAATTTAGCTCTGCCAATGAAGGAGGATGTCCTTGCTGGACACTTATGTTAAAACTGTGTTGTTTTATACTATAATTTATATAATTATACTGTAATAATTAAGGGTCAGGAAAACACTTCATATGATGAAGTATTTTCTTAGGTGCAGGTGGACAAAGTATAGACTAGTGCACCTGCCTGAAAGACTGCAGCAAAGTACATTTTTACACTGCACTGAAATCAGCATCGCTGTGTTTCCGTTTCAGTTAAATTATGAGGAGGAAAGGCTGTACCCTGGGATTCTGGCCTTTTCAGATGAATGTAGAAAAAAAACACATTCATGTCAGTACGCATTCATCAGGGTGTAAGAGGATAATTCCTCTTTTTCTCATGTGATTTTCATGTGAAACTGGAATGTATGGTTTTGCTCTCTGGTAATCTCTGCATGCAACTAAGGAAACATTTGTAATCTATTGCATTTGGGGGATGTTTTTTTATTCAAAGCACCATTACAATTCTATGGGTGCATATATTTAAAGGAAAATTCCACCTTCAGATACTCTCACGCTGTTAGATATCACTCTGTGATGTGTTGTAATTTCATTTTTTGGTGTACACACTTTCCCTCAACCTACGGCATTTACACCTACTTCATTTCGTGATTTCCAACATTTCATAGAATGCCCCCAGCAAAGGGAGTTCTCTGCGCTGTATACATGTAGGTGGAGACAATGATAGCAATAGTGTAGTAAGTTTTTCCACTTGTGAAATAATGAGTGGAGGGAGAATAACACTGTGGTGCTATGTTCACTTATATAAAATACCAAAAGCCAAGCGAGAGAGCGTGTTTCACCTGCTACCAAGATGTCAGCAGTACTTACATTGCATTCTAGTCTATTGAGGCAAGGGTTCAAATTTTGATTTCACTTTTGGAAAAAAATAAAAGATGGAAAGGTAGGGCTTTTATGCCATGTTCACATGCAGAAAAAAACACAGCCACGCAGTACATACAAAATTAAATAAGACTATAATCACATTAAATAAATGCACCATGGCCTTGTACTACATAACTAGTGCAAGTCTAAATCACAATTAAACATGATTACCAGAAAAAAAAAAACATTGTACCCAATGTGATTTTCCTTGTAAACTCTTGATTTTGTTT
The DNA here is from genome assembly GCA_900302615.1 of Holocentrus rufus. Classification (NCBI taxonomy): domain Eukaryota; kingdom Metazoa; phylum Chordata; class Actinopteri; order Holocentriformes; family Holocentridae; genus Holocentrus; species Holocentrus rufus. The sequence continues at coordinate 21,044 of OMLF01010230.1, forward strand.
CTGATTTTGTGTCCCTGATGCCTAATACACATGTTGAATGCATTTCCTACCTCAAAAGACATTTGCAATTTGCAAGCCTTAATATTTTGAAAGTCGCATTGTTAACACTGGCTTGTGTAATATGTCACCGTCATGCTCATCGCATGCTGGAAAAACATAGCCCTTTTCAGACTTGCATTTCTTAGTCCTGGGCTAACTTAGAACTCGATTCATACAACTTTTTGGTCTTTCTCCATTTCTCTTTCCACGTCTGGCATGTCTAGCTAAGGATCTGTGCACTTTCCATGGCATGTTTTGAATAAAGAAATGCAAGCCACTTGTTTTTGTCCTCTTTATAACTAATTTATTACAAGTTCAGTGAGATAGGTACTTAGTTTTGTCAATATATGCATTGTTAATTTGATTTTAGATTATCCACGCTAGCTAGTATCTTTGCGTTGAAATCAAGTGACTGGAAGTAGAAACACAATGGCAAAAATAGATGGACCGCATAAGGCCAATACTTTCATTTACATAGGACACACACTAAGTCAATCCTGGCTGTTCTCTGCTTTTCTCCTGCGTGGTGAGCTGGGTCAGACCCCAACTGTTATAACATGCCTTTCTCTTATCCTCTCTTGATGGATGTCTGCTTGTGTGGTGGTTAAATGTGTACAATGGCACTGCTAGGAAAAAACCCTGACACAAAAGTCTGATGTTTTTGTGTTACCTTGTAACATACGATGCATTGTGTAAATAAGACAGCTTCGGAGTTGCTGTGAGGTTTATTTTTTCACTTTAAAAGAGCTAGGCTAATGACTCCTGTAGACTTCAAGTCTTTATGCTAAGCTAACATGAAATGCTACCCACAGGAACCGAACCAGTGGACATACAGAGGTGAAAATGATATCAAACATCTTAAAGCTGCTGTACGCCATATTTTTTTTTGTTAAAATAAGTGTTAAATAGCTCTACATTCCGTCAGCAATCACTTATATGGAGTGTTTGGTCAGTAACGTGGGTCTGCCAGTGCCTCCGCTCTGTAATAAACAGAAAGTAAAATTTCTGGTATCCTGTTCCCACTTTATCCAAACAAGAGAGAAAACTCCACAAAGAGGCGGTCCTCTGTGTGTGTTCACAATCAGGGGCAGGTTCAGTCTGAAAACAGTGTGCAACGTTTTGCTATGGTTTCTGGGTTGAACGACATGTTTCGTCGAAACAGTGCTCAACAGTGTGCAATGGGTGTATGTTTTCTCTCATATGGTGGGTGTGCACGGCGTGCAGTTGTATTAAAGAGGCTGACATAGGTGGAACACTTGCCTAAAAAAGCAGGGTGTTAAATGCACCATCTTTTCCATTTAAATAAACGTCTTGCAATGTTTGGTTGGGGCTGAACGCAGCAGAATTTCAGTTAACCATGGCAGAGAAGCTACCGAATTCAGTGCTCTAAGGAACGGCTTACACAACCAAATACACAACGTAATTTAAGGTGGCTGAAGAAAAGTCATTTGGTAAGGTGCTGTGGCGAAGACCGCTGCATGTTCATGTGATGACATGGGGAGGAGGGCGGGGGATGCTAACCGCAAGAGCATACAGGAAGTTAACCAAAATGCGAATATCGCTTAGGCCTACTCCTACTTTAAACTCTATCAGAGCTGCACTGGAAATATCTTAATGGGACAACACATCATCTACATTTGTCCAGTAACAGTATTAAAGTGTTTTAGGGTGGAACTCTCCTGTAGTGTGCGTGCCTCCTGGGGGAATGAAACTCCTAATGGCTATTAATGAGCTACCACCATGACTATCAGGATTACTTTAGAGAGAATCTCACCAATGATGAAACACAGGGTTGCTGTTACTGGCATGACAGCCCAGATTAGTCCCATCGAGGGGTTGTACACTGCCTCCGCTGTGCCCACGATGAAGCCGCCGCCAACCCATGTAGCTGTATGACACACACAAAGGACACGTCAATACAAACGTGCACAAGTACACACAAGTTCACACACAGAGGACTGAGCAGTAGAAAGGTTGGCTCTCACCCGAGACAAACTTGCACCTGCTTGTAACATGATAACGTAGCAACCAGCCTGTCTACTGTACATTTAATGAGAAATTCAGTTAAAGGATTTCATTGTAAATTTAGTGGCAAATCACTTTACAACAAGTCTGAGCGATGTTGATCTGAGTTATTGTAACAGAATTCTGGAACATCTATGCATGCACAAAGCAATGTTTAAAGTCCTACTTTAAACCTGTCCTCTTCCTTTTAACTCCCTTCATCTCCTTTTCATGACTGAACTGGTTTTTGCAAATCAAAAGGGCATCAAAGCATTCACCCAGATTCACCTGCTTTCTCGATTTCATTAAGAGAGCATTAGGTGGTCTGAATACTTTGGAGGATTAGCTTATTCCAAACCACATGGTTCCTATTTTTAACTATACCTCCAGTTGTTTTGCGGAAAAAAAGAGTCCTCTTTTGAAGTAATTTAATTTAGATTAGCATGGCATCTAAAATGTTATTTTTTCTTACAGTCTGAAGAAAGTGTGATTGTTCTACTTGCTTTCGATGCAAATGAACTTACTTCACTAGAAATAAAATGACATTTTTTTTTTACCATTATTAGTAGTTGTAGTAGTAGTAGTAGTGGTAGTGGTTGTAGTAGTAGAAGTAGTAGTGGTACTCGCATTCAGTTTAATAATCAAGGCCTAGTTTTTCCCCTAATTTAGCACAAGTAGTTCTAGTGACTCAGAGCCTGAACACAAAGACTGGCCCATAGGTGGCACTTTAATAAGAAATCACATTCTTAGGCTCAGACCCTCACATCTTAGATATGTGAAACTTAGTACACATGTACCTGGACATGTTAAACAGTTTTGCCTCTTACTGCCACTATATGTTCTTGCTCCCCTCCTGACCTGCAGGTGAGAACAGGGTCGGCATTGAGTGTGCATGTGCCTTTACCTGCAGGAAATAGCCAAAAGCTAATTCGGTTCAACGGCCAAGTTATTGACATGTACATTTTTTGGTACTAAAACTAAAAATAAAATGATGACAAAGAAACTGAACCTCCCCCAGTTGGTTAGAACTAATGCCACACGTTTACTGAGAACTGACCTTCTGTTGCAATAATAACAAAGACTCCAATACCCACAATGCCTTGCGGGAATCAAAAAGTCACTGCATTTGCAAAGCCGTGGTAGCCCAACATGTTTAATTGCTACTGGCAGCTACAGTCTTTGGTTTTCTTTTTCATGGACCTGAGCTGTTTTTTTTAATCCGTTTGGGTTACATTCCTATATGAAATCTGCTATTATAGGCCTATTAATAAAATCTGATTTGATTCATTTCAGATATTGTCACATGTCTCAAGAAAAGCCTTGCACAGGCAAAGCTGAATTGGAAGCAAGAGAAATTATCACATTCCACTGGCAGATTTTTTTTTAATTGTTTTGAGGCAAACAAGCTTTTCTGTCTTAGTTAATAAGCACATGGCTTATTAAAAGTGAGATTTGCAATGAACGTGAAACAGATGGAGAAACTGATGAAAATGAGGACTAAATGTTTCAGCAAAAAATAGGACCTTTTCCCGCTGTACAGAAGGCAAGATAAGCTCTTAATAGATGTCTCTTATTCTCCATTATTCAGACTATACTATACTCACCGGTCATGGTGAAGATCCCCACCACCAAGTTGATTCCCCGGTTGCCCAGCAGGGCCATCTCCGTTTTATCTCCCCGGCCCTTCTTGGCCTCCTTTTTGGACTTGAAGGAAGCCCAGATACCGGTTCCGAGCACCAGCATGTAGAAGAACACCATCACTGCCACTCCTGGGATGTTGAGAGCCATGGTGGAGCTGGACTGCGTCTGCAACGACCGACTGCTGTGACTGCTGGGATGGCAGACTACATCCCTCCTTCACAGTGAGATGACAAACTGGCAACCAAGGTGCGCCAGGGAAATAACACTGCCTCCTAATTAACCTCCTGCCAAAAAATTCGGACTGGCGATGATAGGCTACATCAAGGAATCTTCTATTCCCAGCGTCCTACATATTTTTTCGAATGACCTTGTCTATCATTTCTGTACATTTTAAGCATATCACTGACTGTATGTGTAAGATGTATTTTCTTTTGCAATAAATGGATACCGGGAAATGTAAGGCAGTATTTACAGCAATGAGATCTTCAAAACGGGACACGACCTCCCGACGAGGCGGCAGGCGCACTTGATAAGCTCAATATAAAAAGCATTTTTCCGATGCAGCTCCGGGTATTTATAGAGTTCACCTTGCGCCACCTTGCCCCTCTCCCCTCCCCACTCGGTATCTACACTAAACGCGTCGTCCTTGTCCAAGGGGGAATTCAGCACATTCATCCCGGGGAGCCCTTGTCTCTTCAAGCCGGGAAAGGATGATGGAGGGAGGCAGGCTGAAGCTTAATACCGCGTTCAGGTCATGTGGAATTTACCGTAAATGCGAGATGTAAGCTGAAAAAATCGTTCATATCGGCCACCTAGTGGTCGTGGGGCTGCGTGGGATCTCCCACTCGTGCACTGTCGAAGTGATGTTCACATTCTAACACGACAGAAATCAAAATGACCCTCACAATATACTTTTATCAGCTCCACAACAGTGACTGATGTCTGCGGCTTTATGGTTGCTTTTGATTATTTTGAAGGTGAGCGTTTCAACAAGTAATGCGCTCCTCCAAGTTGTAATGAAATGAGGGGTCACCCTGTTATTTTTTCTTCCTCAGAAAGAGTATGATTCCGCGAATCTGTGACGTCAAGTAGGGAAAAAAGCACCCACGTATATCCTATTTGCAGTCACCATTATAAAACATCATCATGTGACATGAGCCGTCTTCCCATTGGCAGCTTTTATTTACAATAAATCTGACATAAGTTGAATACGGCATTAACACGTGTGCCTTAAAGAGTAAACCATGCTTTCACACTGTGAGCAACACATTCAACTCAACCTATGTAAATGACCCTGAGGAAGTCTGTTTATGGTACAATTACTTACTGTAAGCTTTTATTTTGTCAGTGCCCTCGTGATAATTTTGGGTCCTTTATTTTGGTACTTCCGGTAAAACATTTTCACATCTGAAAGTTAACAAATTAACCTGAGCACAGAAGGAGGTCAGATATTTAGCAGAGAGGGAAGAGAATTAGGGCTTTCCTTATTTGCAGATGTTGGGGCCATATGGAAGCGGGGGAGGAACCTCTCATATGTTTTCACCCAAGTCCCAAGTGCTTTAGATAAGGTGGTTGAGTGGGCCAATGACTGGGGCTTCAAAATATCCATAGATAAAACAAAGTACATGGTATTCGGGTATAAAAGAAAATTTCAGAATCAGAAGCTATAAATATATGGAAGAAATCTTGAAGGAGTAATAAACTTTAAGTTTCTTGGAATGTGGTTAGATGAAAGGATGACTTGGAAAGTCCACATAGAGTAGATGTCAAGTGTGAAAAAATAATAAATGTTCTTATCTGAAGATGCTGTCAAGGAAATTAGGACCCATTTACGACAAGTATGGAGATTGCATTTACAGATTTATACAGATGGATCAAAGGATCCAGAGAGTGGGAAGGTGGCATTTGGAGTATCTATGCCTGAACTAAGAACTAAAAAGGGATATAGAATTTCAGATCAGATGTCAGCATTTACAGCAGAGTTGTTAGCAATATTATGGGCACTTAGGTGGGTAGAAGATAATAAACCAGATAGCTCAGTTATATGCAGTGATCCAGCAGCAGCTTTAATCACAATAAGAGAAAATAAATCCAAGGCCAGACATGATATACTGACAGAGATCATACAAACATTATATAGAATTCACAAAGAAAAGTGTGAGGCTGTGTGAGGTTTTATATGAGTACCAGCACATGTGGGTATAGAGGGAAACACGGGTGCAGATTACTTGGCAAAGATAGCTGATCAAGAGGATATAACAGAATTTGATTTAAATTATGGATTGTCAAAATGCACATCAATCATAAACAACGGGAAAAGGGAAAGAAGGGGAGGTCTTATTTCATTATATGTAAAACAGTGGAAAAAGAAAAAAGTAATTACTCATGTAAAAGGAAAGATTCAGTTGTTATTACCAGGTTGAGGCTTGGGCATTGTGGGATTAGGAGTGGGCTGGCTCTGACTGGAAAACACCCGGATGGGAAATGTGAATGTGGAGGATCTGAGACAGTGAAACACATCCTCATCCAGTGCAAGAATTATTCATCTCAAGGGAGGAAGCTGTTCACGGACCTGGGAGCAGCTGGAGGAACTGTTTTTAATCTGCACATGTTACTCAATCTGAATAACTGGAATAAAATGAAGAAGCTGATCTGCACAGCATTGGACTTAATAACAAAATATAAATAAATGTCAAAAGGAATTTCAGTTAGTTTGTTTGATTACATGTATTTATGTGATTAAAATGTGATTAAAATGTGAGAAGATTTTTAATGAATACCACCGTAATAGTTAAGCTAACGCTGGCCTTTGATAGATGGTTTAACTGATTAGCTTTATTGTGACACTTATCTTTCTAGACTTTAATATTCTCAGTGTTTGAGTTGGTAAAACATTTTGATTAATGCTCAGATGTATGGCACAAAGGTAACATGTACTTCTGTAAGAGCTTATTTTATGTTATTTGTTTGCTCTTTAGCTCTTACGGTGTTTCTAGAAAAAAGGTGTTCACAAGGAGAGTGATAGCCAAACTATTTGGAACTTTTGGAAACATCAGTAAGCTTCACCATTGTCTGATTGGGGTTCCCTACACCCTAAGTCCCTTCATTCCCTCTAGAAACTGAACAACTAATGTGTGGATGTCCACATTCTAACATACCAGAAGTCAAAATGACCCTCACAACATACTTCTAGAGTATGATTCCGCGATCCCTGATGTCAAGTAGGGGGGGAGAGCACCCACATATATCCTATTTGCAGTCACCATTACAATACATCATGTTACATGAGTCGTTCTTCACATTGGTGCCTTAAAGAATAAACCATGTTTTCACACTGTGAGCAACACAATCAACTCACTCTAAGTCCATTCATTCCCTATAGAACTGAACAACTAATGTGTGGATGGTCAGTTAGCTTGTATGGGCTGCAAAAAGTCAGCCATGGCTTAACTTTTCTTGGTCATCAGTTGTCATCTGATTTGTAAATTATTGTTGTGCCTACCAAAGTGCAGATGGTAAGCTCTTAAGTCACTTGATAGATCTTTTTACATTTATCAATCATGACTAATGCCACAGCTTCTTTCTACATGTTGACTCATCCAAACAATAAAACGCTATGAAAGCCAAAACCAAAGCTGAGAAAAGTTCAAATTTGTGTACACATCGTACATTTTTCTTGGCCAGAACTTTGTAGCTGCATGCTATGACATGGATACAATCAGAACCGTTGCCGCACCCACAATCAAAATAGAGCAACACATCAGGTGGTCACAGTGTGTCGTACCATGTGGCGCGGGTTTGATTCCAATCTGGGTTCCATTCAAATCCATGGCCTTTGCTGCATGACATTTCCACTCTCCCTGTCTCCCCTCTTTCCTGTCTACCTCTACTGTCACTGTCAAATAAAGCACAAATGCCCAAAAAAAATGATCTTTGAAAAAAACATTTTGTCTCAGTCTGGGTATATCGGGAAAAGGGTGTTTTGCCCAAAATTTTGGAGTATTCCTTTTAACAGGGTGTCAAATGACTGTCATGGCAGAAAGAGAGGCAAACTAATTGAGCACTGCGGTAGTTCAGTCAGGCCACGGGTTCAAGCTAGCTGTAGACCTAACCTCGCTAGCTGCCAAACCCAGCCCACATCAGCTGACGCTCAGCTGACTCCCTGCTAAAGAAATCCATTGGCAAAGCTCAAACAGGGCGCCTTATTTAAGCTGCATAAACCTGCCGACCCTCGCTGCTGCCTCTACAAGCTGCTTGGCAACCCACCTCCTCCCCAGCTCCTCCCTTCATTCTACCTGACTTATTTAGTGTCACTCTGTCATTGATGCTTGCTCTGTTCTGTTCCCTATGGGGATTTTGCTGCTGCTGCTCTCCCTACCTTGGGCTTTCCATGCAAGCGCATGGAAGGGCAGGGGGACCCAGAACAGAGCCATACCGCCAAAATATAAATTATGCAAATGTAATTATTCTAGATGCTGCTAGTAAAATATTTCTTTGACTAAAGTGGTCCTGACTGAAATATGGCTTATTGTTATTGTTCAAATTTTGTCAGTGGGAAGGATAGTAGGTTTTGATGTCTAACAACACATTACAATAAAAGTAACTATTTAATAATGAATTAGCAATATTTACAATATAATAAAAATCGTTCATATCAGATATCTTGTGGTTGCGGGGTTGCGTGGGATCTCCCTCTCATGCGTTGTGGAAGTGAATCCACTGATGTCCACATTCTAACATAACAGAAATCAAAATAGCCCCCACAATATACTTCTATCAGCTCCACAACAGTGACTGATTGCTTCTTTATGGTTGTGTGTAATTATTTTGAATGTGAGCGTTTCAACAAGTAATGCACTCCTCAAAGTTGTAATGAAATGAGTATGATTCCGCGATCCATGACGTCAAGTAGGGAAAAAAAACACCCACATGTATCGTATTTGCAGTCACCATTACAAAACATCATCATGTTACATGAGCTGTTCTTCCCATCTGCAGATTTTATTTACTGTAAATCTGACATAAGTTGAATGTGGCATTAACACGTGTGGTGCCTTAAAGAGAAAACCATGCTTTCACACTGTGAGCAACACAATCAACTCACTCTAAGTTCATTCATTCCCTCTAAAACTGAACAACTAATGTGTGGATGGTCAGTTAGCTTGTATAGACTGAATGAAGTCGGCCATGGCTGAATTTTTCTTGGTCATCAGTTGTTATCTGATATGTAGATTATTGTTGTGCCTAGCAAGTGCAAAATTGACCAGAGGTTGATTCTAGTTCTTCAAGTTTCCAACTGCTCTTCAGCTTTGATTCAGCAGACTGCGGGCGTTAACAATCTTAAAAATATATTTGAAGAGCAAGTGCATGATGGTAAGCTCTTAAGTCACTTTATGGATCATTCATCAATCATCACTGATGCTGATGCCTCTTTCTACATGTTGACTCATCCAAACAATAAAACGCTATGAAAGCCAAAACCAAAGCTGAGAAAAGTTCAAATTTGTGTACACATAATACATTTTTCTTGGCCAGAACTTTGTAGCTGCATGCTATGACATGGATACTATCAGAACCGTTGCCGCACCCACAATCAAAATAGAACAACACATCAGGTGGTCACAGTGTGTTGTACCATCAGCCCTCATTCATCAGCAACTTTATTTCCTGTATCTGACAGTCCACAGCAGAGAGAGAGAGAGAAAGGGAAGGTGAGGTACAGTAAATGTACCAGGCTTGAGTCCACAACACCATAAACTCTGGTGGCTCACGGTACCACATAACTGCGGTGGCATGGGTTCGATTCCAATCCGTGCCCTTCGCTACATGACATCCCCTCTCTCTCCACCTTTCTCGTCTACCTCTACTGTCACTATCAAACAAAGCAGAAACGTCCCAAAAAAATTATCTTTGAAAAAACATTTTGTCTCACTCTGGGTAAATATTCATTTAACAGGGTCTCTCTTTCTGCCATGACAGAAAGAGAGACAAACTAATATGGTTTATTGTTATTGTTCAAATTTTGTCAATAGGAAGGACAGTAGGTCTTGATGTCTAACAACACTTATTAGAATAAAAGTAATTGCTTAATGAATTAACAGCATTTGAAGGTAAAGGATTCACAGCAATATGTGAAGGCTTGGAGAGGCAAAAGGAGAGCAGAGCAATCTCTGACTTGCATCCAGCTATGGACTCATATGTACCATGAGAGTGCAAACAGTAATTCAGAGGTGAGCTTAATATGATTTCAAGCTGTAGTTTTATGGGGTTGAAGAAAGTCTCAGAGGTCTGTGCCTCATGAATCAAACAGAAGTCTCAAACGTGCACAGAGGGTGGAGCATTATAATGTGGAAAATGCAAGCAAGTTCTCTCGGGTGTCAAACTGCAGGACTTTTGGAAGGAAGAAATGAGAAAAAAGAAGGAACATGTCAGATAATGTTGCTAAGGAATGGTACAGTCTACGGTTTGGATGGAGGTCAGGAGAAGCATTCCTTCAATAATCAAGACATATCAGCTAGTTGCATAGTTCCCCTTTCTTTTTTGATCATAAGATAAACCATCATCTACTAGCATAAAGGTGCACTGTGTAATTTTAGGATGCTTTAGCGTTAGGGATGCAAAACCAAACCATTAAAAAAGAACCGTTAACTACACAAACCACGGCCTGGTTTGCATGTGACCCACAGTTTTTCGGTTCCACAATCACTGCGTTTACATGCACTTCAGTAATTGGGTTACTCACCCTCAGACTGCAGTTCCCTAATTTCTCAGCTGCCATGTAAACGAGAACACCGATGTCAATAACTGGGGAAAGGGACTAACAGAAATCAGTATATTTCAAGTTGGATTTCTCCTGGAGAACCCCAATTTTTGGGCCATGTAGACCCTTTCCCCGATTTCTAACCGGCTTTTTACAAGTGCGCATGTGGAAAAGAACAGAGCAGATAAGGAAACTAACCAGTATATACAATAAATATGCACTGTAAGAAGAATAAAAACTTTAACACGCTCAATGAAGAATGCGGGACAATTGTATGTCAACATTAGCTCGGGAGGTTATTTTCATCGGAGCTAATGTAACTAGAGGCTGACTGACCTGTGTTCTTTACCCGCTGATGGGTGCTCAATGTCCATCTACGAATAGCTGCTGCCAAGCATGCAGTGACTGTCTGGATGAGGTCGCAGTGAGGGAGAAACCCAATTACTGAGGAGCGCATATGGGATTTTCAGTGATGGGCGTGAGGTAATATAACCCAGTTGATCTAAGTAATTGGGTTTCTTGTGTGTAAACGTATTGCTTCAGTATGTAGAAACAGTATTTGTTTGAAATAGTAAGTAAAGTGGCACAAAGTGGCAAAACAAAGAATGCAGCTATACTGGAAGTATTTTAATGTTTGTTTTAAATAGTAACACTTGCTTTTTAAAGAATATTTGTTGGTTTCATATACTATAATATCTCTGAATGGAACAAAAAGTTACTTTTGAAAATAAAACAAAATACAGAGATAACACTCAAAATGATAATGTTTTCCTAGTGTGCAAAAACCCCCGAGCCAAAACCAAAATCATGATCCAAAAACTGCAATACAAACTGAACCGTGGGCTTGTTGAACAATTGCACCCCTATTTAGCACCATCTAGGGGCTACTCCCCATCCACATACCCATTCATACCAAGCACTTGGGAATTAAAAGTTCAGTAGGCTTACACATAAGCTTAGGATGGTTAAACAGAGCTACGCATAGTATCAGGTCAAGCAACAGCCATAGGACACAAGGCAAACAGTTTGTCTTAGCAGAGCTGCATCATGTTGCCTACCTGAACCGGTTGTTTGTTCAGTGGATGCGATTAGTTCACCGTAACGTTATTCCAAATTGACTGAAATAGGCTAGGCATTTAGCAGGAGGGACTGCCCCATGCAGGTGGCATCAGCCTGGCTAACTTTGTGTGTGTGTATGTGGAAGTTTCGCCAACGCAAAACAAAGTGGCAAGACTGGTTTAGCTAGTATTAGAGTGGGAAATCTTAGCAGCCATCATGGTGTGCAGTGGTCATTTGCAAGTTTTAGTAAATAAATTATTAGATCATATTGTACCTGAGCTTAAAACCTGAAGGTGTGGAGGTCTATAATTTTTTTATGCACACAATTATCAAAACAAACCATCACTGTGCAAACGATGACACTTCCACCAACCAATGTGGTTGTGTCACACACACAGACACACAAACCACACACACACCTATGCACACTTTCACAGGTAGTAGGTGATTTTGCCCAAAGTAAACGTGCTTGTACCTGCTTGTAAAGCAATAGCAACAAAGCAAAAATGACCTTTTGAGACAAACCACTTTAAAATATCTCCTTGTGTCCTGGAACTGTGATCATCTGCTGAGTTTGCTGAAGCAACCCAGAGAATAAGCAGTGTTCACTTGGGTCAGGTGTTATGAACAGAATTCTGAAACACATGTGCACATGCAAGTACAAAGCAATGTTTGAAATCCTACTTTAAAATATATTTTTTTTCATCTCCATCTCCTCTACATGTCTGAACTGATTTTAATAAATCAAGAGGGCATCACAGTTTTCACTTGGATTCACCTGCTTGCTCTATTTCATGAAAACAGCATATGATTCTTATATTTCAAAATAAACCTTACAGCAACTCTGAAGCTGTCTTAATTACACATATATCATGTGTATTTAAAATACATGGAGTTGCTGTAAGGTTTATTTTTTCACTTTGACAGAGCTAGGCTAAGGACTGCTATAGACTTCAAGTCTTTATGCTAAGCTAACACAAAATGCTACCTATAGGAACCGAACCAGTGGATGTACAGAGGTAAAATTTGAATCAAACATCTTGTCAGACTGGGTAAGATGGTAAAAGGATATATTGCCCGAAATGTTGGAGTATTCCTTTAAAGCAGAAATAGAGGCAAGCTAATATGGTTTCATTGTTCAAATTGTGTCAGTGAGAATGAGTAGGTCTTGATGTCTAACAACATCTGTTGCAGTAGATGTAATTATAGAAATAATATTTAAATGCAGATAATCAACAGCAATATGTGAAGGCAGTCAGAAGCAATTTCTGATGTGCATCCAGTTATGGATTCATATAACAGTGTAAACAATTCAGTTTTGCTAATTTCAAGCAGTTATTCTGATGGGGTTAATAATTGTGAGAAATAACCATAATGTAAGCAGGCAGAATTTTTGGAAGAAAGGACTGCACTCACAGATTATTCTGGCAGATTCTTTTCCCCTGCTGCTCTTCCCATGATGCAAAGCAAAACACCGGGACCTCTTCACAAAAACAATAGCCCTGCTCACAGTGTGTCCCTGTGCATCCTGCTGGCCTCAAGAACTGAACATGCCACCTCCAGAGATGGGCTGAAAGGAGCTAAGGGGGGTCCCAACGTAATCTAAGGTTCCCTCATACAGCTTGTCAACTGCATGATGAAGAAGAAGAGTGATCCTTTTAGGGTTTCGTACATGTCAGAGGTCCTGAATGGCTGAAAGGGCAAAGCTCAATAACAGCCTTTGAAGTCTTTACAGTTCGTTTCCCATTTCTAGTGTTGTAGGATTCACCAAACAACTCCTTTGAGAGTGGAGTAACAATGGATATTGTTATACTGACTTAAAATCCCACTGGGATTTGAGCACAGTGTAAACGGGTTAACTGGCATTTCAATCCTGCATTTTCATCCTGCAACTGTCCCAGCTAATTAATGGTTTTGGCTCTGATGACTCACATAGGCACAATCCTACAGGACACGCTCTACATTTTAGGCAGGCAATCCTTATCTGAATGTAACTTTAATCTATGCAATATGATACATTTGGGCTCTGATTTTTGGCCATAATGAGAGAAACGCTGCATTTCAGTCTGGTTGGAAGATTGTGACACCGGTTAACCTGGAGGTAAAATATACGGTCTGGGACTTCTTCCAATATCCACTGTTTCACCCTCTTTTT